>BQNB010022709.1:25010-62693 GCA_026074375.1 Tanacetum coccineum | reverse complement strand
CCCTTCGAGTAGGCAATGAGGCCATTACTTACAAACTTGATCAAACTTTGAGATACTCGGCTAATTATAATGATATGACAGCGAACCGAATCGACGTTATTCTCAGGAAATTCTATGATTTTCCGACGTGATCGCAAATGGAAATCCCACTCCCGGATATGACCCGATAGTTTCAAATTCTTCTCCGACTCTTACTCCTTTCGGGGATAGTGATTTTCTCCTTCTCGAAGAAGCCGATGCTTTTCTTGCTCTAGCCGACGATCCAACTTCACCGGAAGTTGATGAATCCTATTATGACCCAGAGGGGGACATTCTTATTCTCGAAGCACTCCTTAATAGTGATCCTTCACCACCTCCGAACCAAGGAAATTATTTGCCAGAAAATAGAAAGGAACTTAAAATTTGTGAAGCTAAAACTGCCAAATCTTCAATTGATGAACCTCCCGAGGTCGAACTTAAAGACTTACCGCCTCATCTCGAATATGCATTTTTGGAAGACAACAACAAGTTCCCAGTCATAATTGCCAAAGATTTCAGTGTTGATGAAAAGACCGCTCTCATAAAGGTTCTAAAGTCCCAAAAGAGAGCCATCGCTTGGAAACTCTTCGACATAAAAGGTATTAACCCAGAATTTTGTTCTTATAAAATTCTAATAGAAGAGGACTACGAACCAGCGGTCCAACATCAGAGAAGGGTTAATTCAAAGATCCACGATGTCATTAAGAAAGAGGTTGAAAAACTTCTTGACGCTGGATTAATCTACCCAATCTCGGATAGTCCTTGGGTGAGCCCAGTGCATTGTGTGCAAAATAAGGGAGGGATGACCGTAGTGACCAATGATGAAAACGAATTAGTACCAACTAGACTTGTAACGCAATGGAGAGTTTGTATTGATTATCGTAAGTTGAACGAAGCCACTCGTAAAGACCACTTCCCTTTGCCGTTTATGGATCAAATGCTCGAGAGACTCGCAGGAAATGAATACTATTGTTTCCTCGATGGTTTCTCGGGTTACTTTCAAATACCAATCAATCCGAAAGATCAGGATAAAACCACATTCACCTACCCATACGGAATGTTTGCTTACCGCCGCATGCCTTTCGGCTTATGCAATGCACCAGGCACGTTCCAGAGGTGTATGATGGTTATCTTCCATGATATGATTGAAAAAACGATGGAAGTTTTCATGGACGACTTTTCAGTTTTTGGAATTTCTTTCTCTACGTGCCTTTCTAATTTAGAAAAGATGCTTAAACGGTGTGAAGACACTAATTTGGCTCTAAATTGGGAAAAAGGCCATTTTATGGTGAAAGAAGGCATCATTCTTGGACACAAAATTTCAACGAAAGGAATAGAAGTCGACAAAGCCAAAATATATGTGATTGCTAAGTTACATCACCCAACTACCGTCAAGGGTATTAGGAGTTTTCTCGGACATGCAGGTTTCTACCGTAGATTCATCAAGGACTTTTCAAAAATTTCTCGACCCATGACTCATCTCCTTGAGAAAAACACTCCTTTCATTTTCTCCGAAGAATGCATTTAAGCTTTTTAGATTTTAAAGAAAAAACTTACGGAAGCTCCAATTCTGATTGCCCTCGACTGGGACTGGCCCTTTGAGCTTATGTACGATGCGAGCGACTATGCCATAGGTGCGGTTCTGGGGCAACGAATTGAGAAACACTTTAGGCCTTTACATTATGCAAGTAAAACAATGACCGAGGCGGAATCAAACTACACCATAACGGAAAAGGAAATGTTAGCTGTGGTGTACGCTTTCGAAAAATTCTGGTCATACCTCATCATGAATAAAAGCATAGTGTATACGGATCATTCCGCCCTTAAATACCTCTTTAATAAAAAAGTCGCCAAGGCGCGATTGCTCCGGTGGGTTCTCTTCCTTCAAGAATTCGATTTTAAAGTAATTGATACGAAGGGAGCCGAGAACTACGCGATCGATCATCTTTCCCGATTAGAAAACCCGTATGAAAATGTTCTCGATCCAAAGGAAATAAACGAAAATTTTCCTCTCGAGACACTTAATATGGTGACTTCTCGTGGTAACCCAAGTACCCCGTGGTTTGCCGATTATGCAAATTACCACGCGGGGAATTTTATTGTAAAAGGAATGTCAACTCAGCAGAAAAACAAATTTTTCAAAGATGTCAAACACTATTTTTGGGACGACCCTTTTCTATTCAAAACCTGTGCGGATCAAGTGATCCGGCGATGTGTTTCGGGCCAAGAAGCTGTCGACATCCTCACAGCTTGCCATAGTGGACCCACCGGGGGACATTACGGTGCCAACTACACCGCCAAAAAGGTTTTTGACTCAGGATTTTATTGGCCCACAATCTACAAAGATGCCCATGAGTTAGTCAAAAACTGTGACTCATGCCAGCGTCAAGGAAAAATTTCACAGCGTGATGAGATGCCACAAAATTCCATCCAAGTGTGTGAAATCTTTGATGTCTAGGGCATAGACTTCATGGGACCATTTCCGTCATCTAGAGGAAATAAATACATACTCGTAGCCGTCGATTACCTATCCAAATGGGTTGAAGCCAAAGCGCTCCCCACTAACGATGCTAGAGTTGTAGTTAAGTTTTTGAAATCTCTTTTTGCCCGATTCGGTACACCGAGAGCTATTATAAGCGATCGTGGGACCCATTTCTGTAATGACAAATTTGCTAAAGTAATGTCTAAGTATGGGGTCACTCATCGTCTTGCTACCGCTTACCACCCTCAAACGAGTGGTCAAGTCGAGGTGTCGAATCGTGGGTTAAAACGTATTTTAGAAAGGACGGTTGGAGAAAACCGTGCCTCATGGTCTGATAGGCTTGATGACGCTCTATGGGCATTTCGTACCGCTTATAAGACACCAATTGGTTGCACCCCTTACAAGCTCGTGTATGGAAAGTCGTGTCATCTACCTATCGAATTAGAGCATAGAGCGTATTGGGCATTAAAACATGCTAATTTCGATCTTAAAACCGCGGGCGATCACCGTAAGCTGCAACTTAATGAACTTAATGAGCTTCGTGATCAAGCATACGAGAATTCTTTGATTTATAAGGAGAGGACGAAGAAGCTTCACGACTCAAAGATCAAAAACCGCATTTTCAATGTTGGTGATCAAGTCTTGCTTTTCAACTCTCGTCTAAAGATATTCTCGGGGAAGCTTAAAACCTGAAGGTCCGGCCCTTTCACTATAACCGAAGTTTTTCCATATGGCACTGCAAAATTATCTTACTCCGACAGATCAAACTTCAAAGTGAATTGCCATCGACTTAAGCACTACTTCAGAGGGGACACACCACCCACGGTTGTCCAAGATCTTTACACTCTCCCTAAGGACGAATGAATTCAGGGATTGAGTCAAGCTATGTGACTCGGTTACCAAAAACAAAGCGCTTCGTGGGAGGCACCCCATGCTTATCCATTTTCTATTTTCTATTTTATTTCTATTGTGATGTGAGGAGGCTTGTACTCTCTCGATTCTTTGTGTTTATTGTTTGTTGTGATTGTTTGCAGGATAAACCTAAATTTTCTGATGTCTCTCGTGTTCGGTGTTTTGTCCCGGTCCACTCGAGCTTCCTAGCCTTTGCTTGCCATTAGTTTGGGGAAATCCGATATCCTAAAGATTATTATCGTCTAACATTTATCTTTTAGCACACTTAATAAACGGCTTAAGATTTTTGTGATACTTTCTTCATGTTTAGGTTATGCATTTGACTTTTTGAGTTCTAGTATGGGGTTTTTTTAAGTCTTAGGCTAGGAAACATTGAGGACAATGTTTAATTTTAGTATGGGGTAGTATATCTTCGATATGATCTTGCCTACTTTTTCCCGTTGTTCTCACGTACCCTGTTTTCCCACAAAATTTTTATAAATATGAAAAATTTTAAAATTTTCAAAAATAAAATAAGTGTTTTTTTTACTTTCCTGCTGGGTAGAATAAGAGTAAATTTTGACCCGATCGAGCGTGTTGAGCTCTAGCTTCTTCCTTAACTTTTAGGCTAAGCCTTCGTGAAAATTCGCGAATAACAAAAAATGATAGAGTTAAGTATGAGTAGGATGCTAAACAAGGATTAGTTGGAAATCCTAAGAGCTCATGTATGTAATTTGTGACTTTTTCTCCCATAAGCTCTTAACCGGATTAATATACGTGCTGTTTTTTAAGATTAAACTTAAATCAACAATTTTTATGTAGTTAATAGCAAAAATTTTAGTCTTACTTCAAATTTTTTACTTGAATTTTTCAAAAAGAAGTCTTCTCTAAAAAAAATGATGATGAATGAAATGATGATAAAATGATAAAAAAATATAAATATAATAAAAGCTGTGGGTTGATAAAAGTTTACTACCTCTTGCCGGCTCACAACCGATGTGGTAGTCTTCTAAAGAAAGCCCATAGTAAGAATAAAAATCCGAGACTGATAAAAGTTTGTTGCATCTTGCCGGCTCACAACCGATGTGGTAGTCTTCTAAAGAAAGCCCATAGTAAGAATAAAAATCCGAGACTGATAAAAGTTTGTTGCATCTTGCTGGCTCACAACCGATGTTGCAGCCTTCTAAAAGGTCGAGGGTTACAATTGCATAAATGTTATGTTTAATATTAAGTTTAAATTAATAAATTGATTTCTTTTTGTTAAATTCAAATATGCTTTTGAACTTTGACTATTCTATTTTAAAGCTATGAATATACGGGAAACCTGAGAGTTTTTGAAACCTAAGGTCCGTGAGTCCCGATACTAGTCTCTGTGGGGTGTCAAAAGCCTGGTCACTTAGCCGCAAGGTTGGGATGTGCCGAGACGAAAGTCGCTACATGGGATGATCTCGCCTTCAAACTCATTATTCTTGGGTGGAACGTGAAGCATAGTATTTTGCAAAACGTTGATCCATGGTTGAAATTCAAAATAGCACATTCACTTAAGATATAATAAATGTCGGGAGTAAAAAGTTCACAAGTTGCAAATATAAGTAGTGTTAGCATCTTAACTGATATTTAACTGTGATTTTTGGTTTGGATAAGTGAAAAGTCGGGGACGATGAATTTATCCTTTTTGGGGCATTCTCGGATCGAAATGCATCTTGTTCTATGATCCCTAATAATTATGGAAATAATGAAAGTCAAAATATTCTAAGTTTAAAAAGACACTTTTTGGGGAATCTCGGATCGCTCACTTCCCTGCCACATCTACTTCTTAATCGATCCCCTAACAGTTATGGAAATAACGAAAGCTAAATATTGTAACTTTAATATAAAAATCACACCAATTGAAACTTGTTCTTAATAATCTCTGGGAAATTGAGGGTGTTTTAAAGCTTGTCCGACTTTACCTTTAACTTCGCATCACCTACACAGAAAATATTGTACTTTTTCCAATGTAGAGATGTAAAAGTAGTATGTGTCTATAAGAAGGGGAGAATGTTTAATGTGTAGTTCGATTGTGTCTCTTAGTAGCAGCACATGTCATTATGATGTGTCGAGCGCAAATAGACTACATCGACTACTCGCGCGCGTTTGGCACGAGACAATTTGATGATGTGTGATATCCTTATATCAATATACAAAAAGTGATTGATAATAGTCTATAATCTAGAATGGCTCCCCTAAATAAAAGCTACCCAACAAGGTGTGCTCTCTCTCTCGAGACTTGTACTACTTGTTGTATGACTCTGTCTGAGAGTGACGCTGTGTATCGGCTATACACGGATGAATGCAAATAATCATAAGAAAACAGTACATACCAGACAAAAAAAGACACGGCGAACGGCATGTACGCAGTGTCTCCCTCTGAGCACCGGGAGAATGCTCTCAAGGTCAAAACCATTTCGGTCTAATTGGTCAATCCTCCAAGTAGACACAATCAACACCTTTAATTTACCCACAATCGCCCCTCATTGTTAAGCCTAATTTTGAACAAAGTCCCTAAAGCCCTATATCGATCATATCCCTTTATACTAATAAGGATAACGCTGTTATCCTTATAATAACCCAAATCAAAGCCTGTTACACAATTTACCCGTGCCCAAACACACCATTTGCCCAAATCTTTCTCATTATAAACCAAAGTCAAAGCCCCGGGTCAAAGAAGAGTCCATACACCCACCCCCTTTTATAAAAAAGTAAACGCGGGTAAAGTGGTTTTTACTACTTCTCCAGCCGTCACCACAAAGATTACCTCACACGCGTGTCAACTCCTAATTGAGAAATGGTAAATTGGGCGTTAAAAGGAAGACTTCGAGTCACCAAGCAGTGATGTGGCACAAATGAAAACGTCATACAAGAGCTCCCAATTGGTCATATCCACCACAAAGAATGTCACGCGGTGCCCCCATCTCCCACCCCCCCATCTGAAATGAAACACACCAAGGACTATATTTTGCACTAAAACAAGTGCCAACAAGAAGCACAATGGTCTGACACAGGGAATTTGCCACGTTGGCAATCCGTTTGTGCTCACCCAATATTGTCTACATCTCGGACTATGACCTTAAAGATAAAATCGTATTCGGAGAATGAAAGGACAATATTAAGAGAGAAAGGCGTATAACAACCTGAAGGCCTAGAAGCATCATTTGGCAGCTATAAATACAAGTTTACTCCTCACACACATCATCTCCTTTTTTCTGCAATTTTCTTGGGTTTTAGTAGCTTATGTAATTCTTCATTTAAAATGTAATTTCCTTTTATGCTTTTGTAATCTGTTTTGAATATCAATAAAATCATAGTTTGCTTTATAAAATTTGTTTGTGCTCCTTTATTTTCAAAAGCTCATTTTTATTCAAATGTTGTTTAATAAGCTTATCATTGTCTCATAAGCTCATTATAAGCTCTCTAAGTATCTAAGCTTAGATTAGAGCTCAAATTGATCAATAATCTAATTAAATGTTTAAAATCAGAATACCTTTGATATAAATATGGATTTGAGCTTTTTGGATGATGAACTAGCAATGGAAGAGTTCATAGGACTTAACTAGCTTATCCTTGTGATAAGCTAGAGCTTGTTGATAGCTCACTTGAGCATATTAAGCCTTTGTTGTGCTAAGGCAATTGTAAGTTTCTCTTTCATTCAATTTTTAGCTTATTTTCATTCAGCTTATTCTAGTGCTTATTTTTAGCTTAATTATAGCTTAATTGTTCTAATATAGCTTATTAGTTAATCATGTTCATCTGTTTTTAGTTTATATCACTTAAATCTTAGATTTCATTAATTCTGCCTTTAAAACTCATAAAAAAAATATTAGCATAGTAGTTAGCTTAGTTGTCTGTCTTATTTAGTTGCTTAAATCTGCTATTTGGATCTTATAAAAGCTTATTATTATCTGGTATCTCTATTTTGTTCCTTAATTCTAAGTATCATAAGCTAAATATGTATTTTGGAAAAATTAAGGGGTGTTTGGCTAATGACAGCATTAACTTAGTTAATGTTGTCAAAGGCTATTAAGTCCTTTGGTTATTCTTTAAATCCATATTGAGGTTTATGAGAATTAGTTTTAAAGCTTAGATTAGAGTTTGTTAGCTTAAGTTGTGTTTTTGCATTAGTAGTTATAATCTGTTAGTATAAGTTGAGATCTATATGCATTTTAAGCTTGAATCAGTCCTAGCCTTTATCATTGCTCTACTTGTTGTTGTTTTGGTGTTTTATTAAGTGTAGAAGTTAGTCCTTTAGCCTGCACTTGTTATATTTTGGTTTTGGTTCATGTTTGTGCACACTGCATCAGCAGGAAAACAAGATAAAAGGCCAAATTCTAGCTTAGAATTCAGCAGGTTATAATTAAAATTAGCTTTTAATTTTTATAGCATAACTAGTTTATAGGTCAATTTAGATAGAATAGGGCTTATTTTAGCTTAAAAATCTTATTTGAATATCTGTTTTTAGTCTGAAAGATTGTTATTTGTCTTTTCATAAAACTAAAAAAAACCAAAAAAAAATGGTATTCTGTCTGCAAGCTGTTTTCAAATAGATTTTTCATTAAGCATTTGTATTTCAAAATAGTTTTTAAAAGTTGTTTTAAGTAGTTAGTAGTATAAGGTTTCTAAAAATATAAGCCACTAAGGCATAAGGTTCTATTTGCTTATTAGAATTTAAGTTTAAAAGTTCCTTCAGGGACTGTTTGGTTTCAAAGTTTGCATAAGTGCTTATTGTGATTTTTCTGCTTATGGCTTATATTTTAGTGCTTATTTCTGTCATTTTCAGCTTATTAGGGTAGGGTTAGGTAGGAAATTAGCTTATAGATCTTTATCATTAGCTTATTTAGTTTTGTAGCTTATAAAGTCTTCTAAAAAAACCAAAAAGAATAAGTAGTGTAATTTGTTTTAAGTTTTAGCAAATTTCAGCTTATTTTTCAGCCTTCAAAAGAATAGTTTTCACAAAAGTTGTTAGTTTCTAGCTTATTAACATTTTTGCTTTTATAAGTTTTCAAAAATAAAAAAAATCAAAAAGGTTGAGGCAGGATTCGAACCTATCTCCTCAACCTTCACACACAATCGTCCCACCCTCAACACACACTAACCACTTTGCTTCTTATATCTTTGTGCTTATTTCTGTCATAAGTAGCTTATTAGGGTAGACTTAAATAGTTAGTAGCTTATTTAATCTTTAGTTTTAAGCTTATTTATTTTTATTAAGTCTTTAATTTTCTAAATAAACCAAAAATATAGTTAAGTTGTTTTGTCCGTGTTTTAGTGTTTTACTTTTCAAAATAAATTCTTTTAGTAAAATGTTAGTTTTTAGTTGTTAAAACTTTGTTTCTTTGAGTTTTAAAAAAATAAAATAAAATAAAAAATATATGATGGAAATCGGGGGTGAGCAAGGCTCGAACCCCCGACCTCACATCCTCACCCTTTATAAACGCCTCACAACACACCACTCATACCAACGTGCCTGCGGTCTTTTTCGTTATAGCTTCACAAAATCTAGTATTTGTAGATGTTTTACCCTATTAGTTTAATAAGCTGTTTAAGCTTATTTCGTAGCTTATTCGATAAACTGTGTAACCAAGCTTATTTTTCCTAGGTCCCTCTTAGTTCAAGCTATTTTCTGTAATTTTTCCAGGATTTTTATATTTAGTTTAGTATTTTTAAACATTTATTTTTGTTAAAAACTTTAAAAAATCATAAAAAATAGAAAAATAATAAAAAAATAATTCTTTTTAGAAAATTTTCTTTATTCATATAGTTCCTAGGAAAAATAGTTTTGTTTCCGTAGGGTTAAAATTGCAAAATTTCAATTTTTAAAGAACGGGATTCGTTTCCGTTCACGTTTTTTCGTGATTTTAAGCTCATTTCAACTCCGTTTTTGTTCTAGTTTTCTTTAAACTTACGTTTTAGTCAATTAGAGTCTATTAAAATAGAAAAAATTCTTTTTGGTTTTAATTTTGGGAAATTTAGGAGGTTTTAATCACCATTTAGGTTCACCGTTTGCGTTTTTTAGTCTAAGTTTAATTTCCTCGTTATTAAGTTAAGTTTAATTGACCATTTAGTTGCTCACTTTTAGGATTTTGAAAAACAAATCATCTTCGAACCGATCAAATCATTGTACAAACAGCAAAGTGGTTTCAATTTCACAATCGTTGGGAACTTATCGACCCGGTAATCACTTACGGTAAATATACGTAATTATTATATATATTGTGTAAGTTTTACTTACGACTTTTGTCCTCAAAGGGTTGTTTGGTAATTATCTATACTTATTATATTTATTAATACGTGTATAGATAAACTGCACTCAGTGTTCAAGGTGAGAATATGATACCTGTTAAGAATTTGTGCTTATTGTTATTTAATGCCTCTTAGTATAGTTAAAAAATGTCAATTATAGTGATATCTTGATGTGTGCTAAAACACACTAATGTATCCTTGTAAAAACATAGTTATCGGACTATAAATGCTAAATATGCTTAATTATATTGCAAATATTTCTGTTTGGTATTTTTAATTTTGTATTGCAGGTATTATGGATGAACAACAAAGGCAAAAAACGTGTAAAATTTTCGGGTTTCGTTTCGATCCAAGAGTGCTTAATATTCAGTTAAAGGACAAAGTCTGTTGAAAATTACCCACGAGCATGCCATTGGAAAGAGCACGATGTTTACGTGTCTTAACGGTTGCTTTCATCTTTTTTGGGCCGGCCCGACACCATTTATATGGGTCGGACCGACCCATATTTATTAAAAGACCAAGACCCAAATGCAGTGTACTCATTCCAGCCCACACTACGCAGCCCAACAATTTAATAATACTCGGCCAAAGTAAATGAAGAAGATCTAAGCCCACCAGCATCTGTTGCCCAACAGAATGTTGATGATTTCTTGGCCAGTATGAAAACGGATTGGAGGCTCAATTTCGTATGCGTACTGTAGACGCAAACATGATATAAAAAAAGAGGAAATTGGCACAAACTTCATGTGTGTGTCATCATACACACCACTCTAATCACCAACCATTTTCATTCTTAAAATTTAGCTTTATTATGTTTTCTTTAATTCTGATGTGTTGGGTAAGTAGTTGTAGAACTGTTTTTATTTTATTTTCTTTGTTGTAACGATTTTTACTATGAACAGTTTGATTTTCATATTGTTTTGTTTGCATTTGGGTCTTTGAAAATTCTGCATCTTCTAATTTTCTTTACTCAATGATTAGTCTATTGTAAAAAATAATTTGCAAAGCTCTTATATTTTGTTTTGGTTCAACAAAACAGTATAAGGACACATTAGCATTTAAATTTGTTTGAAACCCCTTTTTCATTTTAGCTACGTTTGTTTGTTTTTATGGTTTTAAAGTTTAAAAGCTTTATAATTCAAGTGATGATAAAAAGGTTGTGTTTAGAAAGGACAAGGTCATGTTATGGGTTATTAGCTTGGAGATGGGTATGTTTGATATTGTTAAAATTAATTGTATTATCTCGCTCGTTAACTGCACTTGGTGATCTCTAGTACGCGTTTCATCTTTACCTTATCTCTTTACTTTTTCCTATCTTATTGCCATGTTTAGCTTAGCTTATTAGTATGCTTAGTGAGTAGCTTATTTTTATGCTTGTTAAGTAAATTGGTGTTTAGTGAATTAGGTGTGGAATTTAATATAAGTGATTAGTGATTAATAATTTGCAAAAATTATTTAGTTTAGTGTTTTATTTAGTCGAACGGGTAAAAGCCGTAAGATTAAGTAGGCATTAAACTAGTAATTAATATTTTGTTAAAACATTGTTTTCAATATTAAGCCAACGTTTTGAGGAAACAATTTAGTAAACGGATATTAATTCATCATTAAGATCTAAAATTTCACATTTAATAATCTATTCACTTTTACTTGACAAGCATATTTTTCTTTATATTCTTCATCTTATTAGCTTATTTGTTAATTAGTATAATTTAGTTTATCAATTTCTTTAGTTTAATTAAAAAACCAAAAATTAAAAGATATTCTAGCTTTATACTTTTAAAACATAAACGTAGATTTCAAATTCATCTCTCGCCGTGGATACGACACTCGGAAGATAAACTATTCTTTTCCTAAAGTAATTTAATATCTAACGGGAATATACTATATAACGGATGAGTCGATATGTTATCGTTGTACATTAGATGTTAAACGGATGAGTCGATATGTTATCGTTGTACATTAGATGTTCAACGGATAAGTCGATATGTTATCGTTGCACGTTAGATGTCCAATGGATGAGTCGATATGTTATCGTTGCACGTTAGATGTTCAATGGATGAGTCGATATGTTATCATTGCACGTTAGATGTCCAACGGAAGAGTCGATATGTTATCATTGTATATTAGATGTTCAACGAATGAGTCAATATATTATCGTTGTACATTAGATGTTAAACGAATGAGTCGATATGTTATCGTTGTACATTAGATGTTCAACGAATGATCGATATGTTATCGTTAAACGTTAGATGTCCAACGGATGAGTCGATATGTTATCGTTGTACATTAGATGTTCAACAGATGAGTCGATATGTTATCGTTGTACATTAGATGTTCAACGGATGAGTCGATATGTTATCGTTGTACATTAGATGTTCAACGGATGAGTCGATATGTTATCGTTGTATATTAGATGTTCAACGGATGAGTCGATATGTTATCATTGCACGTTAGATGTCCAACAGATGAGTCGATATGTTATCGTTGTACATTAGATGTTCAACGGATGAGTCGATATGTTATCGTTGTACATTAGATGTTAAACGGATGAGTCGATATGTTATCGTTGTACATTAGATGTTCAACGGATGAGTCGATATGTTATCGTTGCACGTTAGATGTCCAACGGATGAGTCGATATGTTATCGTTGTACATTAGATGTTCAACAGATGAGTCGATATGTTATATCGTTGTACAACATTTCCCATTCTTTGCTGTCAAAGACATATTAGCCCAGAATAGACTAAAATGACCAGATAACAAAAACATGCCTCATTATTAAGAAACACTATATCAAGGATTACATTTCCCCTATGAAGGTGTTACAACATGACTGCCCTGAAGCTCTATCCTCACAGACAGTCACCTATAACAACATCCATAGCGGGCATCATCATTGTTAAGAGCTTGTTATCACTAGTAGAAGGCTACATTTCCACTTGTAAAGACCTAGTTGTAACCCTCTTGTTGCTCACATCCACACAAGAAGGCACAAGTAACACATCTACAAATGGCATCACCCACAAAACTAGTAACCAACCACCTAATCATCTTATAACAATCAGTCTATTTAATAGTCATTATTATTCCTTAGATGTTATTAAGAACTTTTATAATGTGTTGAATACATAAGAGTTGTCATGTTATGATGTATCAAACAATCATTAAAACATTGTTTTTCGAAAAAAAACTACCCCTTGGGGATCGAGTCAAGCTATGTGACTCGGTTACCAAAAACAAAGCGCTTCATGAGAGGCACCCCATGCTTATCCATTTTCTATTTTCTTTCTTATTTCTATTGTGATGTGAGGAGGCTTGTACTCTTCCGATTCTTGTTGTTGTTTGTACTTGTGATTTTTTGTAGGATTGATCTAGAATTTTCTGAAGACTCTCGTGTTTGGTGTTTTGTCCCAGTCCACTCGAGCTTCCTAGCCTTTGCTTGCCATTAGTTTGGGGAAATCCGATATCCTAAAGATTATTTTATCGAATCTAACATTTTACTTTAAGCACAACTACTACAAACGGCTAATGATTTTGCTAATACTTCTTTTAGCTTGGAGTTTTTGCAATTATTAGACTTTTTGAGTTTTAGTATGGGGTTTTTAAGTCTTAGGCTAGGAAACATTGAGGACAATGTTTAATTTTAGTATGGGGTAGTATATCTTCGATATGATCTTACCTACTTTTGCCCGTTGTTCTCACATACCCCGTTTTCCCACCAAAATTTTCAAAAATATGAAAAAATTTAAAATTTTCAAAAATAAAATAAGTGTTGCTTTGTCAAAATTTGACTTTCCTGCTGGGTTAGAATAGAATTAAAAATTTTTGACCGATCGGAGCATGTTGAGTCTAGGTGTTCCTTAACTTTTAGGTGAGCGTTCGCGAAAATTCTGCGAAAAGAACTGGAAAAATAATAGAGTGAAATATGAGTGGGATGCTAAACAAGGAATTATTTGGAAATTCTAGAGCTCATGTATTGTAATTTGTGCTTTTTCTCCCGTAAGCTCTTAACCGATTAATATACGCGCTGTTTTTGGAAATTAAACTTAAATCAACAATTTTTTATGGAATTTATAGAAAAAAAATTTTAGTCTTAGTTCAAACTTACACTTGAATTTTTCACAAAAGAAGTTTATCTATATAAAAAAATAAAAAAATAAAAATATGAAAAAAAAAATATGAAAAAAAAATATATATAATATAATAAACATAAGCTGTGGGATGTTAAAAGTTTACTATCTCTTGCCGGCTCACAAATACGATGTTGCAGCCTTCTAAAAGGCGAGGGTTACAAAATTGCATAAATTATTTTAATTATTAAGTTAAATTAATAACATTGATTTCATTTTGTTAATTCAAAAATTTTGATTTTGAACTTTGGGACTATTCTATTTTAAAAGATATGTAATTATACAGGAAATTGAAAGTTTTTGGAAAACCTAAGGTCCGTGAGTCCCGATACTAGTCTCTGTGGGGTGTTTAAAGCCTGGTCACATAGCCGCAAGGTTGGGATTTGTGTTTTTTCAAGACGAAAAAAGTCGCTACATGGGATGATTCTCGCCTTTAAAATCATTATTCTAAGGTAAGAACGTAAAGCATAGTATGTTTGCAAAAAGTTGATCCTATGGTTGAAATTCAAGATGCCACTCACTTAAGATATAAATAAATGTTCGGGAGTAAAAAGATAACAAGTTGCAAATATGAGTAGTAGTGTTAGCATTTTTTAACTAATATTTAGCTGTGATTTCATTTTAAGCTTGGTTTGGAGCAAGTGAAAAGTCGAGGACGATGAATTTATCCTTTTTGGGGCATTCTCGGATCGAAATGCATCTTGTTTTATGATCCCTAACAGTTATGGAAATAACGAAAGTCGAAATATTCTAAGGTTTACTATAAATAAAATGGAAAAAGTTTTTATAAAATGGGAAAATGGGGGTGTGTTTTATAACTTGTGGATTTCTAAAACTCTCTCCCATAAAAGTCTTTGCACTTTTCAAACATTTTGTTTTGGGGAAGTTTTGAGGTATTTTGGTTTTAATACATATAATATTCGTAAGGACACGAATCGCTTTAGTTTGGGAATTTTGATATGTTGAAAAACAACATTATCGTTTTTATCAAAACTGACCCATAAAAGACAAAATTATGCTTAAAACTGCTTGTTATATTTGTGCTTGTTTTGTCTTTGTGATTTGTGAGTGTTTACGGATTTTAAATAAATGGCAAAAATTAATCGTAAGAAAACGGTTAAAGCCGGACAAAACACGGACACGAGAACGGATAAAGAGTGTACAAGAGCCAGAAGTTTGCTATCAAAGGTCAAATGGTCAACCCTGGTCAACCACAAGAAGACAAATCTTTCAAAAATACCAAAATGCCCTTAATGTTAAACCAAAATTCATAAAAAGCCCCTAAAACAATAACACCATTATCTTTTTATTAATAAAAGATAACGGTCGTTAACCTTCTTATAAAACCAAATCCAAAACCTGCTCGTTTAACCTTACCAAGCCTAAAACCATAACCCTTGGCCCAATCTTTTTTATATAAGCCCGAAGTCAAACATATAACCCGGGTCAAAGAAAAATCAAACGCACCCTTTTATAACGCGGGAAATATTGTTGTTACTGTTTATCTTCTTCTTCGATTTACCTAGCCTCAAAACAAAGGGTAAATGCAAATTGAGGACGTGGCTATGCAATTCAAGTGACAAGGTCCAAGCTGGCAGAGTTATACGTCACATGAGCCTCTCATTGGCTAAAACCCAAAAGGTCTGACACGCAAGATTTGGAAAGAAGCGCACGAGGACATGTAATTTTGCACTAAAATGAGTACAAAAGAAGCACACAAGGTCTGACATACGGAATGCCATGTTGGCAATCTGTGTGATCAATTTTAAATCAACCGGTTCAAAGTTTAGGGATCCAATTGATTGGCTTGAATGAAAGGGGACAGATCATGGGGAACGTATAACAAACTCAAGGGACCTAGAAGCATCCTCTTGAAGGCTAATAAATTAAGCTCACTCTCTCACACACATCATCTCATCTTTTTACGCCATTTTTTTTTTAGTTCTTAAGTAGCTTATGTAATTTTTTAGTTTAAATGTAATTTCTCATTAAGCTTTTGTATATTCAATTCCAAGTTATGTAATATGTTTTTAAATCAATGAAATATTAGTTTACTTTATGAAATCTGTTTTAGCATATTATATTTCTCAAAGCTCTTGTCACTATTACATAAGCTCTAAATAAGCTCATCATAAGCTCTCTTAGTCTTTAAGCTAAGATTGAGCTCAAATCAAGCATTTAATCTACTTAAAACTTTAAAATCAGTTTAATGCCTTTGCTAGAATGGAATTGAGCTTTTTTGGATTGATTCATAGATTAAACCTGAGGAAGAGCTTATGGGACCTTTTACCTAGCTTATTTCCATTGGAATAAGCTGGAGCTTGTAGAACAAGGCTCCTTGAGCATTAATAACGCCTTTGTTTAGCTAGGCTTTGGTAAGTTCTTATTTCTATTTTTGTATTAATTTTCTTAGCTTATTAAATTTGCTTATCTTTGCTTATAATCTAGATTGTTTGTGCTTAAATTCTGTCTCATTATATTATATTGTTTTTTTATTTTGTTGATTATTAATTTTTTTTGTTTCATTCGTGCTTATTGATCATGTTTTATAATCTGTTTTATAGCTTTAAGTAGTGTAGATCTTAGGTTTTTCACTCTTTTTGTCTTATAAATCAAATAAAAACCAAAAAATAATTGCTTAAGGTATAAGTTTCTTCATTTCTGGCTTATTTGCTTATTGAATTAAGGTTTTTTTTGGGTATTGTTATAAGTTGTGCACTATCGAGTTTTAAAGTTTTACTTACTAGATTTCATTTTCAAAACCTTAAATGGATTTTAAAACTTTAAAGGGGTGTTTGGGACAACAGCAATAACCATAAGTTAGTGCTGTTTTTTGGACTACTTGGTCTCTAATAGTTGTTTTAAAATCTCTCATTTAGACTATTTTGAATAGGATTTATAAGTTATATTCAGCTTTAAATTGTTTTCCATTAGTTGGTTTTATATAGATCAATCTGTTAGTCTCACTTAGTGGGGCTTTAAAGCTTTAATTAGTTTCCAATGTTAAATGTCTTGTTAGTTTTTAAATGTAGTGTCAATAAGAATTAGATTAGTTGTCTTAGGCCTGCATTCAATGGAATTTGGTTTTGCTTCACTGTAAGTGCAATCATGCACAGGATAGACTAAAGACCCCAAAAAATAACAGTTTCAAGTTCATAATTCAAGGGTTTTTTTTTTCTTTTTTTTTTTTTTTTTTTTTTTTTTTTTTTTTTTTTTAAAAGGTAATCTGTAGGTTTTGATTTTTGGTTTACAAATATAGTAGGGATTTTAATTAATCTGTTTCATATTAGTTTTTATTAAAAAGGTCTTTTGATAATCTGTTTTTAGCTCTTAAATTAGCCATTTGTCTTTTCAATTTTCAAATAATATAGTTAGCTTATGCTATCTAATCTGCCTACTTTCAGACAGTTTTTTTTCTTTAAGCTCTTGTTGTCTCAAACTTTTACAAAAAGCATTTTCATAAAGCCTCTAGGTCAAGCTTTTAGAAAAGTCAAGTATCAATTCTTAAGGTGCTTATTTGCTTGCTTAAAAATAAGCCTCAAAGTCTGCCTTGGGTCTGTTTGGTTTGTAGTTTTCCATTAAGAGCTTATTTTGATTTTCTAACTTATAGCCTGTTCTTTGTGCTCATTTCTAGCTTAGTTTAGCTTATTAGTTTAGTTATTAAGTAGCTTATAGCTTATTTGGTCTGTTTTTAGCTTATCTTAGAATTTGTAGCTTATAAAGTTTTCTAAAAAACCAAAAATAAAGTTAAGTAGTTCTGTCATGTTTTCAGCTATTTTACAGCTTATTTAGTGCTTTTCAAAATAGTTGATTTTTATTAAAAGTATCTATTCTCAGCTTATCTTCAACTTGGTTTTTATAAGTTTTCAAAAAAAAGGGAAGATGGAAATCGAGGGTGAGCAAGGCTCGAACCCTCGACCTTAACATCCTCAACCTTTATAAACGCCTCACACCACATGCCTTACTTCTAACGTGCCCTGGGGTCTTTTTTATTCTAGGATTGCAAAATCTATTACTTATATACATTTTAGGCTCTTTAGTACAACAAGCTGTTTAAGCTTATTACATAGATTATTCGATAAGCTGTGTAACCAAGCTTATTTTTCCTAGATTCCTATTAGTTCAAGCTATTTTCTATAATTTTTTCAGAATTTTTATATTTAGTTTAGTATTTTTAAACATTGTTATTTTTTATTAAAATTTTAAAAATCATAAAATATAGAAAAATACAATCAAAAAATTATAATTCTTTTTTAGAAAATTTTCTTTTATCATATGGTTTCTAGGAAAAATAGTTTTGCTTAAGTAGGGTTAAAATTGCAAAATTTCAATTTTTAAAGAACGAGATTCGTTCCCGTTCACGTTTTTAGTGTTTTTAAGCTCATTTCAACTCCGTTTTTGTTCTAGTTTTCTTTAAACTTACTTTTTAGTCAATTAGAGTATTTTAAAAGTGAAAAATTCATTTTAGGTTTAATTTTGGAAATTTAGGGTTTTTAATCCCCGTTTAAGGTTCCCATTTTGCGTTTTTAGTAAAAGTTTTAATTCCCGTTATTAAAGTTAGGTTTAATTGTCCTTTAATTTGTTTTTAATTTTACGTGATTTTAGGGACGTGTCCTTAATTTTAGGATTTTAGGATTGTCCTTTAATTTTAGGATTTTAGGATTGTCCTTTAATTTTAGGATTTTAGGATTGTCCTTTAATTTGTTCCTTTCTTCCTTTGTCCTCAAGGGTAGTTTGGTAATTTTCTATACTTATATCATTTTACGTGTATAGAATTGCTACAATCAATATGCCACCTCGAGAGAAAAAATTATTGCACTAAATTAACAAACCAACATTCTAATCGGATTAATAATGGTTAATACAGTTTTCTTATATAAGGTTCGACCGCTCTTTTATCTTTTGTTAATTAGCTTGCGTGGGTAAAAGTGCCTTGAATTGATTATAGACACCAACCAAACCGTGCCAGTCTCTTAGGCTGAAAACCCCCCTTTTTCCCGTTAGAATTAGGATTTAGACTGACATAGGTTTAACATAGGTTTAGAATAGAATAGAATTAACATAGATTAGATAACCAAGATATTAATTAAATTGATAGATTTAACCCCCCCCCCCCCACACCCCACACCCTCCCCCCACCGCTTAAGTGTTCGACACCCATGTCTTACCTTAGAACACTACTTACCGATCGGGTACACTGCCCGTTTAAGTGTTATTTTTGGTTTAGTCAGCAAAATATAAATTTAAAACTCGAATCATCTTAAATATACCATACAACGACAACACATCAATTTTTTGGCGCCGTTACCGGGGAGTGAAAATTAATCTTGATTTTTATTTTGATATTTTGGTTTTTAACATTAGATTAGATCTAACCCTTAGGATTAGTATAATTTAGATTAGTGTATATTCTGTAATATTTGTATATTTGTCTTTAATTGTTTGCTTGTATATATTAGTGTGTTTAATTGTTTGCGCATTATAATTGTGTATTCTTTAAATTACATTTGTTCTGGTCGACAGTTGAATACGGCGTATCCACTTCCATCGGATACGGCGTATCCAGTTTTCTGTCCAATACATCGTATTCATCCAAACCAATTAATACGGCGTATCTACTTCCATTGGATACGGCGTATCGATCGTCTGGAACAAAAACTGAAAATAATTGACTTTCGTGCCAAAAAAATTTCTACCTTTCTTCAGAGCAAATTCTGCTGATATTTTTACCTTTGTTACAGAAAGAACTTATCAGAGCTAGTTGATTGAAGAAGGAACTACAAGAAGTCACGGCTGAACCAATTCTATCTGATAACATGGAAAAAGCTCCAACTGACATAAAAATCCATTTCATCACAGTAACAACATTAACATTGACTAACAAGGTAATTTTGGTGGAATTAAGAAAAACATATATCACGAAATGTACAATGAAGACGTGGTGGATCACCTTGCTAAGGTACTTAAAATGGTTGATTTGATCTATGTTCCTGGCGTGGATTCCCATCAACTACGAATAAAAGTCTTTCCTCTCTCGTTGGCCGATGATGCTAAGGAATTGTGGATTAGTAAGGGAGATGAAAAAATCACCACTTGGGAGGAACTTGTTAAGAAATTCTTCTATAGATTCTATCCCGAATCATACGATGGAGAAGATGAAATGTTGGACGAAGGAGAGAACTAGGGGATTGATCCACTTTAATTCTTATCAAACATTAACACGTCATTCAAATACAATAAGAAAGTGGATGGAAGGACTCAAAATGTGATATTTTACGCTTAGATGAATGGAAATTGGAATAAGAGATATATGGATAACTGTATTCCGAGCAGTAATGAATTGAAGGAATCTAAATATGAAAACTCGCCTAACACTGCTACTGATTCATTCTTCAAGGCCTATGAAGCACGTGATATTGAAAAACAAAGTCAGACAAAGCGCAAATATGGCTATACATCCAATTCTATCAATGAGCAACCTAACAAAAGAAGGTGCAAAGCAGAAAAGTTTGAAGCTATTCGGTACTCCCTTAGACCCAATGAAGAATATATTGCTATAAGAAGTTACGAATATGATATTTGGGAAAGAAACGAAGATAATATGTCCAAAATCTATCAAGATATTTTTCAAAAAAAGGACAAAGGATGGAAGGTTGACGCCGCAACAAATGTGAATAAGTATAAAGTGAAATAAAAAAGTTTAACTTAAAGACTTCGCTGTAAATAAAAGTGCTTCCCAGGAGACAACTCGGATTGTTATTTAATTTTATCGAGTCTGTCTTCCCAGACATCAATACGGCGTATCCGCTCCATACCATACGGCGTATTGATTGTCTGGACGTTATCAGTCTTTATTTTATTGCACTTTAAAAACATTATTGTCAGATTTTGAATACGGCGTATTCACTAAACTGATACGCCGTATCCACCAGTCTGACCCGTAATTAGTTTGTTTAGTTTAGTTTAAATTAACCGTAGGTACCAAGATAGGAATGCACTTGTTCTTCCTATATTTTATACAGGACCTCGAGAAAGAAATATCGACGAAGTTGGTGGAATGCATATTTTCTGGAATTCTATGTGTGTGCTGTTCGTGCTAGGATTCAGATGCTTTTTCAGACACAATCTTGCTCATAAACGTAACTTGGAGAATCTACCGAGCAAATATCAGGGGAGTTTCTCATTCTAATTCTTTTTAAATTCCCGTATTTAATGTTTTAAATATAGAACGAGGACGTTGTATAATTCAAGTGAGGGGATGGAATTAGAATGTTTACTTCTTCTATTTGTCACATTAAAATGATTAAAATGCTTAAAATATGCTTAAAATTAAAAAAAATCAAGCATACTTGATACATAACCCGCACACAATAACCCTTGTTAGAATATTGTAAGGATTTAACCTTTCCGTTTCCAAATGTTTACCCATATTCCACAAAATATGAGTGTGCCGGTAATGTTGTAGAACTTGGCTTGATATATCTATTCGAGACCGCAATAATGAGTATTATGGATTTAATTGGAGTAACTTGTTTAAATTGGTAAATTTTAGGATTACACCCAAATCTCCGTTACATGTTGCTTATTAACTAACTACACCAGTTAGTTAACCTCCTATTTAAACCCTTGCCACTCTCATCTTTAGAGTGATGATCCATTAGAACAACCCGTAGAGCCAATCCTTTAGGATTTACACCAACTATTTGTTTCGTTACACCTTTACACCTTAACCTACCCTATTAGATTAAGTTTAATTTATAGTTGCTAGTTGCTTAAAGTGTAAAGTTTGTATTTCCCGAGTCTTGTGTCATTTTCTATCTTCGGTGCGGTTGGAAATTTGGGCATTGCAAATGAGAATGTATATTAGTAGTCAAAGCTCATGTGATTTTACTACCATCACAATTATTGGTGAATCCGAAGACGAAGGAACTACCGAAGGAATTATCCGGAATTATCATGATCGTGAAGATGGTGAAACTACACTGAGATTTGAAATTTAGTTAGCAAAAAAAAAATATAAAAAATGAGAAAATTACAAAAAAGAGAAAGAAAGTTTGAAGATAATCGTTTTGCAATTACCAAAGGAATTACACAAAGGATTGATTATTCGTTGATACGTCTAAAAAATCAACGATGTAAAGTATTGTACAAAGTGAAAGATATCGTCACTTGCCTTGTAGAGTATGTAAAGTTTTTGGGAAGATTAGGAAGTTGACCGTTACAGGAACGTCAACTTAGGTTGTTGTTTTTGATCGATGATCGAGACGTTGTAAATAGTTGTGTCTTTATTATGGTAACGGTCTGGAAATAAGTGTCTAGCAACTTGTATCTTTAGGCTTAATCTATTTGTTTCTTGATTTTTATTTAACAACAATTTACTTCCCTCTCACCTGATGATTAGCCGTTGGTTTTACGCGAATGAGGACTTGTTCGAGCATGCATGTCTATTCCGTCGTTATGGCCATGTATGCATGTCTTAGATGCCTCGTTGGTTTACGACTTTTGGTGAAAGTTAGAAGGTTCCTACGATATATCATTCTTCATCCTAACCGTTGGTTAAATTCGAATGGGGATGTGATCGAACACACATGTCTATCCCAGCGTTCCGAGTGTGTATGTCTGCTTCAGCTGCCTTGTTAGAGTGGTACTTCTGGTGAAAGATTGTATAATGATCAAACCGTACGCCTTTCCATACAAAAACCTATATTTGTCTTTATAAACTTGTTACTCCTTAGCTTTAGCAGTGGAGATGTGTATCCTTGCCAAGCTTATGATAGAATACTCGTCATGACCGAGCAATTAAGCGAATTAGTTACCATGTTACCACATAGAATTAATTGAGTGATTTGAGTGTTATTCATCTTTCTTATTTCGTAGTGTTTAGTTGTGTATTGTATTATATCAAATAAGTGATTTTTAACGGAAATATCCTTAGGATACAATTTTTATAAACTTTATAAAGGCTACTTAGAGGACATAGTAGGATTCCAAGTGGGGGATATTTGATGACATTCACATAACGTTCTATTTTATTGCTTCATTTATCCCATGTTAATAACACATTTGTATAGTTTATTGCAAAGAATTGTTATTAATCATTTATATTTGAGGAATTGAAAAGTAATTTTGGAGTAAATTGGTAAAAAGTTAGGAAAAAAAAAAAAGGCGTGCATTTAGATCTTAAATGAGATATTTTATCAGATTACTATTCTGAAAGACCAATACGCCGTATCCCAGTAAGGAAAGATACGGACGTATATGTGCCTGCACTCACCAAAGACCACTCAGGAATAAAGATCAATATGTGGTTAAACAATCTATTAAAGCACCTTAGATCTGTTGTTAGCTCAGTTTTGATTAGAAACTTTATTAGGATAATAATAACATAGAAACATAAACATATTTGCATAGCGGGAAATTGCACAAGAACAATGTTACTCTAACAAGGTTTTCATCATTATCTTCACTATGATACAATGACTACTACAAGCCCCAATTCTACCGTGATCAATGGTAGAACGTGTTATCTAAACAATAACAAGAAATCAATGTCCTTAGGCTAAACCAACTAACCTAGGCGTCTCCTTAGACAACTTGATGCCTAGAACACACACACACTTTTCTGGTGTTTACATCTTTGACACACCCAGAAAACTATACGACCTATATCTCTTTATATACTAGAGATATTCGGTTTACAAAGGATAAGAACAAATAAAGATATTAATAAATCTTTTAATCATTTAAGTTTATCTTCAGAATCTTCAAAATCTTCCATCTTTTGAAGAATTCCTCCTTTGCCTTTTAAGTCCTTCATCTTTCATATGTTTTGTCTTATCAACTCAAATATAATTCCCAACAATCTTCCCCTAGTTGATAATGACAAAACCAAAATAAGCACGAGCTTCTTCCCCTGAAGCTAATATATATATGAAAGAATAAGGATCATTCCACCAAGGATCTGTAAGTTGCACATCTTCTTTGTAAATCTTCTTCCCTTTTTTGTCATAATCAAATAGGTTACTAAAGTATGCAACTTTGATTTCCGAAAAACCACAAAACCATCTACACATTTCTAATCCAGGTCTTCCAAACTCAAAATTACACTCCCATTTGACGCGCCTTAATATAAATGAACTTGGCCGTAGAACGTAGAAACTTAAAACTAAGTTAAGTAGTAATAATGACTTTCAGTAGTAAAAACCTTCACCTCAATGATGCATGTAAATGGTTAAACATTTTAACATTAAGCTTCCCCTGAAACCCATATGTTAACCATTTCTTGAATGTAGGCTCTATGTAATGATTACTGATGAAGGACAAACTAAGTATACGAACTTAGATGTTGACGGTTTAAAATAACCCAAACTTGTGTCTTATATCTTGTACTATCCACGTGACATCAAACTTATAAATAAATTTGTAAAATATAAGTAGACCGCAACCTCTTGACAAAAATCATCATCTTCTATGAGACACATAACCAAAGTGATAGCAAATGTGAGCATTGAGCACCATAAGAAAAATCACACACCTTTGCTAGATTTTGACAAGTCTTCGTTACACCGTTGTAAGCACGAACAAGTTATCTTCAAAGTGTAACACCCACTTTAAGATATGATAAAACACAAACCAAATAATTTCACTTCACCGTCAAATAAGTGATAAATAACCATCTTCGTAATCATTTAAACCAATAAAGTGCGAGCCTTTAAATCTGTTAAGAACATTAAACCAAAAATTTTACCTTCTGTGTGTGTTGTCCAAGATCGAATAAAGCTAGCAGCACTAAATCTTGTTACTACTGTTCTTCTTAAAACTTATACTCGAACCAACCAAAATCTAATCATTACACCAAGATCTTCTCAAAAATTAAAATTGTAACAAAATTTAGATACAACCTTTTATCAGCCCAACATACATGGATGTACATATCCAAAGCCCAAGTTCAAAAATATGACCCTGTTGTCAAATTAATCTCGTCCCAAACATTATATTAAACGTGGCCCATTTTTGGAAATAGAAAGAATCAGCCCAATTAATAAAAACCATCGGCCCAAATACAATCTTGAGGAACAAATACTTAACAAATCCCTTCTAACCAACGGTGCTATGAAGCCACTTGTGTTATTCTTCTCCTATGTAATACTTATTCCTTCCTCCCATGCTTAGCAACACATTATTCGTCATAAAACTGTCGCTAATCCGTCACTAAACTATGTTCTCCTTCCTCTCATTCTGTTAGTGACACTTTTTCTGTCACTGAACTATTGCTAATCTATTGCAAATCTGATTTCTCCTTCCTCCTAAGGCTTTTTGTGACGCTATAACTGTCACTAAATTGTTGCTAATTTGTCATAAATTCTAGCAGTACTAACAAGTATATTGAGCAGTACTAAAATTCCTTTATCAGTACTAACTCATGTTCAATCCAAAGTAGTTGTAACTACTAAAAAGTAACAGTACTAACCCTCATTGAACCTTGTATAATTATATGGACAGCAACACCCGATGAGTGAATTCAACATAAACACGTTCTTGGATAAGCAACATAAACTTTTACTCATCAATCCATCTTGGCAGCAGTAAGTTATAATACCAGGCAGTAGTGATGAACACGAGCAGTACTAATATAGTAAGAGCAGTATTAATATGAATTCACACTTCAAATAGTAGTAATCACACCTTAACTGCTAGAACTTGTTTCATGACCTGATAACCAAGAGGAACTAATGTCAAATGCAATTAGGGTTTGTGTGAACCCGAAATCTTGTAAACGATTTAACAGCTATTGTTTCTAGTAACCTTCTTGACACGAAACCTTAAAGAACCTTGTGTCATCTTTAGTTTGAAAAACACTCCATATATGACCTGCTTCTGCTTCTTGTGCCTTCTGCTGCTACACTATGACGTGCTTCCATTAAACATTAGGGTTTCCAATCAGGATAAAACAAAACCCTAACAACATCACCATATGCAATATTTTAACTAGAAGCTATTTCAATGTAGTCCAGCAACATCCTTGGATACATGAACTTACTTGATCAAATTAGGGTTTATTGTAGAACCCTAGTTTCACTGAATCTGACTATAACCAAAAGTAGAATTTTGACACACCTTTTCATCATGAACTCGACCATAATAACACCTTGTAGATCCTAGATCAAGAGCCACGAGGCTCTGATACCAATTGTGAAGATCTATAAATCTCCTTAGATCATTGTAGCTCAGTTTGATTAGAACTTTATCTAGGATAATAATAAAATTGAACATAAACATATGCATAGCAGAATTAGCACAAGAACAATGTTACTCTAACAAGGTTTTCATCATTATCTTCACTATGATACATGACTACTACAAGCTTCAATTCTACCTTGATTAATGGTAGAACGTGTTATCTAAACAATAACAAGGAATCAAAGATCCTTGAGGCTAAACCAACCAAACCTAGGCATCTCCTTAGAGAACTTGACACTAGAACACATACCCATGTTTTTTGGTGTTTTGCATCTTTGACCGCCCAGAAAATAACTATACGACAATTCTCTTATATACTAGAGAATATTAGGTTTACAAAGAATAAGAACAAATAAAGATATTAATAAATCTTTTAATCATTTAAGTTTATCTTCAAAATGTTCAAAATCTTCCATCTTTTGAAGAATTCATCCTTTGCCTTTTAAGTCATTCATCTTTCAAATGTTTTGTCTTATTAACTCAAATATAATTCCCAACAATATGCCATATCTAGAGGACTCAATACATCGTATTCAAGACATGGAATCAATATAATATTCTAGAAGATATCAAGCGTGGTCCCTACTCCAAGAAATCCCTAATACACCGTATCCAACTCTTGGATACGCCATATCCAACCGACTTCCAGACCCTATAAATACAAAACTCAAAAACGAGTTTTAAGTGTGCTAAATCATATTCTCGATACCTAAACCACAAAAGTTGATTTTCAGAGGAGAAAAAGAGCAGAAGAGGTCGAGCAACGTATTCAATTCCATAGAATACAACGTGTAATTCCATATACTTTAGTAATCGTTCAGTTTTTGGTATCATTCGTTAACTCGGTTAGTTTACCTTGGCTAAATAATTACTCTTGTATTTATTATGACGTTTGAAGGCTAATACCTTCGGGTATTAGCCATTATTATGAAGATATGAATGTTTGGTATTTGTTTATCTCGATTTCTTGATTTATCGTTGAGTGCTTGTTTATGTTTATCAATTTATACTTGTTTACACGCTTTTGTATGCGACCTATCATTCAACTGGATCTAGTAAAGCGGACCAAGCGGATCTAGAGTCTGGGATAGCTCTCCATATAATGATTTATACATCTAGAATCATAGTTACACAAATATTGTCCTTCTAAGTCTGTGTCTAGGATACGCTTCGGGCTTAACTAGTTAATTAGATATTGCCAATGGTTTATTGATCGTGTTGACTAGCAGGTGACCTAGATAATTCAACAAGTAACGTTCTGATTCCATTGGATAGTTGGACAAGTAGCTACTAGTGTTAAAAAATTGTCATTAAGCGGGTAGTAGGTAAAGTCCTCTATGGTAGGGTTTTTAACAAGGTCTCACCATTGCTTTAATCCCTAAGATAGATTATAATCAGCAAATAAGGATGCTTTATGCGGATGCTTTAATTGTGACAGAATTAATGTGTCTAGGTCTTAGGATGATGTAACGCCTAAGTCTTAAGAATGATATGCCACCTCGAGAGAAGAAATCATTGCACTTAAATAAAACAACCAACGTTCTAATCGGATTAATAATGGTTAATACAGTTTTCTTATATAAGGTTCGACGCTCTTTTATATTTTGTTAATTTGCTTGCGTGGGTTAAAGTGCCTTGAATTGATTATAGACACCAACCAAACCGTGCCAGTCTCTCCGGCTAAAAACCCCCTTTTCCCGTTAAAATTAGGATTTAGACTGACATATGTTTAACATAGGTTTAGAATAGAATAGAATTAACGTAGATTAGATAACCAAGATATTAATTAAATTGATAGATTTAACCTTGCTTCAAGTGTTCGACACCCTACTTACCATGAAACTATTACCGATCGGGTACACTTCCCGTTAAAGTGTTGTTTTTGGTTTAGTCGGTAAAATATAAATTTAAAACTTGAATCATCTTAAATATACCATACAACGACAGCACATTAGAGTCTGTAGAAGCAAGACTTCTAGTTTATAAGAAAAATGAGTCTGTTTATGAGGAAGATATCAAGGTCTTAAAACGTGAGATTCATTTAAGAGAAGTAGCCATTACAGAGCTTAGAAGGAAGTTGGAACTGGCTCAAAAACAAAAAGACAAAATTCAGCTTACAGTAGAAGGATTTGAGAATTCATCTAAAAACTTAAGCAAACTAATAGACTGTCAAATAGTTGATAAGTGCAAAACAGGTTTAGGGTATAATGTTGTTCCACCTCCCTATACAAGAAACTTTATGCCTCCAAAACTTGAATTGTCATTCTCTGGTTTAGAAGAGTTTACAAGTGAGCCTATAGTTATTAAGCCTATAGCTGAGAACTGTGAAGCTAAGGCTAGTGAAGCAAAGCCTAAAGCAGTTAGGAAGAATAATGGTGCTCCAATTGTTGAGGATTGGGTGTCTGATAATAAGGAAGATGATGTGCCTGAGGCTAAGATTCAAAAGAAAACATTTAAGCCTAGTTTTGTTAAGATAGACTTTGTCAAAGTTAAAAAACAAACAAACAAAAACTGGATAGGAAATATACTAAACAAGTTGAGCACCGATAAGGCAAAACACTTCACATTCCTAGAGGCAACCAAGGAAACTAGGAATAATAGATATCTCAAGATTAGGACAGGTAATGTTTGGAGATGATCAATTAAAGCCTTGTTTATGCGTCGTGCTGGAAGTTTTGATCACCGACGTATGATGTGAATAACCATCAGAGACAGTTTAATAATAAAAAGTGGTAAATAAAACAGTGCTTGGAACTATACTCAAGGGTGAATCACCAGGGGGAAAAAAAAAAAATTTTCTCTAGAATGACTCACCCCGTCCTAAAGGAACATGGTTACAAAAAAGCCCCCAGTATTAATGAAGGTCAGGCATAGTATCACTTAATACTGCTAAACCATCGTAATATGCTCAACCCAGACAATAGTAAACTAGTGCAAAAGCCCAAAGACAAAGACTATTTCCAAATCAGCAAACATTAATTTTTGGTGTTCATCATGAACCCTAGACTCAAATTCAAAGAAAATGGATGAAATGACTTACAATAGTTGATCTTTAAGATGTTGTGAATGATTATAGGTGTTGATTTGGTCTTCAATTAAAGTTTTAATGGGTGATTTGGAGTTTTTGAGTGGTTTTGGTCGTGTTCGTCACTTGCAGCAGGAAGAGGGGTGTTTGTTTTTGTGGTTTGATTTTTTTTTGACTAAGTGTAAAATATGGAAGTCTGTTAATGGTGGTCCCATAAAGCCTGGCGGTTCCAAATATATTAGGGGCCGCCTATGGTATGGGGGCCTCCCTCAGTAAAGGGGTTTGGACTTATCTTTTGACGAAAATTTTATGAAGAGGAGTGACATTTTAATTTGCATTTCGCGAATTAAAGATGTTTAAAGTACTTCGGATGACGTATTCAAGTTGTCACAACACGGAATAGAACACGGACTAGAATTGAGACAGAAGAAGGAGAAGCGGACTAATATGATTTATGGAATGTGTTCCATCATTCCTAAACCAAGACGTAGATAGTTAAACGATTCACGTTTAAGGGGTTTAGTAAGAATGTCAGCAATATTGTTGACGGACGACACTTTTTCGATTGAGATATGTCCTTTTTGGACATTATCACGAAGAAAGTAGTGACGTATTTCGATGTGTTTGGTACGAGGATATTTTACTGGGTTTTTGCTAAGGTCAATCATGTCACAACTCGCAATTTTTGATATTTTAAATGACTATTTTAACCTTTGACTTTTCAGGTCCGACTTGACTTTTGACTTTTTGACCTTTTACGGTCACATAAAAACGATTACCGCGTAGCCGGTAAAATTTTGAACGCAACTCGTACCGACCCAAAAATAATTAAATTTATATTTAATTATCACTTTTTATTTAATAAAAATATTTAATAAATTATTTAATATTTTATTCAAAAGCGTTTATTTAAAAACGCGAATGTTCAAAATAAAGTTTTAAATTTTACGGACAAGGTTACCCGTGTTACCCAAAATAAATAATAAACGTTAAATACATTTTATAAAAAAAAAACATTTATAAAATATAATCAAGTAAATACTCATTTTTATCAGAAAAATGATTTGGAAAACAACGGCGCAACTTTCGAAATTTAATTCAACCGTTAACTAGTCCAAATGAGTCCCGAACCAATATTTATAAAAGTTACTCAAATGTTACATTTTTGGTCCCTGTGAAATATTTACACCATCAACCCTAAACTATTATACATATTTCATTTCATTTTATAACTTTATTATATATATAAAAATTATAAACACATAAATCATTTCTTACAAAAAAATATAACACACACACTCAAACATCATCTCCCTCCTCCCATTAGGGTTCCGGCGGCCATCACCGGAATCCGGCGCCGCCACCCGCTCCGGCCAACCTCCGGCCACCCAAACGCCGGCCACAGTGGTTCCTCAGCCGCCTCATCACCCCATCTCCCCCACACTCTCCCACCCGACATCATCGTCATCCCCATCACGCCATACACCACCCATCTCCGCCGCCCCTCCACACCACAGCCACCTTCACCACACCTCAACCAACACCACACCACCAACATCACGCCACTGCTACACCACTACAACCTATACATCATCCTCGACATCATCTCCATCCCACCATAACACCAGCCGCTGCCATCATCAACCGTCACCCTTCCACCAACGCCATCAACCACCGACCCATCATCATCATCTCCCTACTTCCACAAATCCACCCCAGCCGCCACAGCTGTCGCGGCTCAGCCACCGAAACCACCACCACCTTCACCTCTCTTTCATTATTTTCTTTTTGAGTTGGTTGGTTTTTAATTTTTGTAAAAACTTATAATAAATTTGTGTGGTTTTATTTATATTTAAAACAATAGTAGTGCGTTTGGTTTTATAAACAAACCCAAAAGGGGTGCGTTTGGCTGTAACAGCCACCAAGGGTGTGTTTGTTTGGCTGCGAAACAGCCCATAAGGGCGTGTTTGGTTCTGCGTTTTATGGCAGCCCCAAAGGGGCGTTTGGTTTGATGATTTACAGCCCACAAGGGGGCGTTTGGGTTGTTGTTTAACAGCCTTTAGGGGCGTTTGGATTTGTGATAAACAGCCCCTAATAGGGGGTGTTGGTTTGCAGTTTGGGTGTGTTTGTTTTAAATTATTTGGTAATTGGTTTGTCCGTTTAGTTATAAATTTAAAACACAGAGGGTATAAATTGCAACATAAATTGGTTTTAATGGGGAAAAAACGATTGGTTTTCGGTAAAAATGGAATCGTCATACAAAACGCAAGTCATGCCGAAATTTTAGAATTCTTTTTACTTAGTAAAATTTTCATTAAAGTTTTTACTACTTTTAGAAGTAACCGGTGTTAAAATGAACAAGTTAGATTGTTTTTAGAATTTTTTATTATGTAGTTACACAATACGCTGACAACAAACGAAAACTATACTTTTGCAAACGATAAACTCGTGTACTTAAGACGTGTACGAATTTACTAAATTATAAAATATATTTTATAAATTCCCAAACAATAACTTTTGGTAAAACCTTTTAAAGCGTGTTTAAAACCTAATACGTAACTTTAAACGTTTGGTATTTACTTTTAACACAAAAACGTTTTATTAATTTAATTGGTGAATTTTGAAAAGTGTCGAATTATATTATGTACATTTTTTTTTAATACGTTTCTTATATAATACTTGTAAAGTATTATATACTACGACTTTTTTTTTTGAATGTTTGTCTTTATTATATACTTCACCATATGAATTATATAATTGTTCATTTTTCATATGTAATATATATACGGGATATATTACATACTTTGGTATGTTTTTAGATTTATTTTATTTTAACAACCACCAAATCTCATCCAATCCTGAAATAAATCCCTTATCAACGTGTCGCGTTGTTTGTCTCATCCATTCGGTAACCCCAACTTCATCATCCTAAGCTAATAGGATTTAGCTGTTAAGTTAAGCTGCATCTTCTTAGTCGAGCCGAACCGTTCTCTGTTTGTGCTGTGATTATTATCTGCATTTCTGCTAGTTGCTCTGCAACGTCAAGGTGAGTTCATAGCCCCACATTTTACTTGTTTTGAATAAATGTTTTATTATCTTTTGGGGGCGTGAAGAAACTGCTCGTTTATAAAAACTCGTTTATGTTTACCGAATTTCAACTCGTTTACACACTAATTACAAAACTGGTTAGTTGATTGATATCACAATCTTTCTACTTATGGAATTAAAGTACTTAATGTTGTTTATGATAAAATGTTATTTCTTCTTTTGCACAAGTGTTTATCAGTTATCATTCTCCATTTAGTGTTGCCTAAGTTGCTTAAACAAACACGAAACTACTACCGAATTATCATGAACTGTTTAATTTCTCGAACGGAGGATTCGGTGAGGGAGGTAGCTGCGAGTGATTAAATAGCTTATTGGGACTTATTATCCCTTACGCTTTGGTTCCACTAGAACGTAAGAACAAACGGTTTATGTCTCATGTCGATTGTACACTATGGTAGGTCTTTGTTTGGTGGTCTTTGGTTTGGGACACCGGCTTAGGGCAGGAATACTTTGCAACAGGATGTAACATGCCCTGTTGACTTAATTAGCTTCGGTGTCATGAGCTTAGCGCAACAGTATACACTTTTCATGCGATATTGTATTCGTTATAATAGTCGCATGTGCTTTGTACGTAAAGTTATATCTCCTATAACTGTCACGTGCGTACTGTAAACTTGTGGTCCACACTACTTTGGTTGAACGTTTCTGATTATTAAATGTTTTTCGTAATACATTGAGTGAAGCTGTATTCACTAAACGTTTTTGGTCCTCATAAATGTTTTACTTAAACCTATGAATTCACTCAACTTTATGTTGACCGTTTTAGCATGTTTTTCTCAGGTGCTTAGCTTTGGACTTCTTGATGTGCTATGTGGAGTCTACGTGCAATATGATACTCTTTCAAGACTTATCAAAATATCATACTCGTTGTCTTTTGAAAACCAAATTATGCTTCCGCTACATTTTACTTACGCTTCTGCAAATGTTTAATTTCCTTTAAATATTGTAAAACTTATTTATTTTTAAACAATGCAACGAGTTATGATTTTCAAAACGTCCATTAGTGGTCGTTCTCTTGTGCCTTGTGTTCGGATTATGATGACGTCACGCCCTCGGACACGTATTCCGTCCAGGCCCCGTCTGGGGGTGTGACAGATTGGTATCAGAGCCAAGGTTATAGAGAACCAGGTAGATATCTAGGTAGAATATCTAGGTCTGGTCTATAACCAGTATGTGATCCTTACGTGCTTTTATGTGTGCCTTATACGTGCTTTTGCTATGGCGTATATGTGAGTATCATCTTGCCTTGAGCCTGCTATGATATGGGTTTATCTCTGCCTTGCGTTTATTATTCCCTGAGTTTATGTTGCTTGCGGTTATTGTTGCCCTTGAGCTCTATTTTGCTATGAGCTTACGTTTGTCTTGCGCTTATCTTTTCTCTGCGGTTATCTTTTCTTTGCGGTTATCTCTTCTCCGCGGTTTACGTTCGCCTTACGTTTATTCCTCTATTTACTTATATGGAAGTTGTCTATATAAATATTAAACCTTTATGGATGTTGTCTATTTAAATATTAAACCTTTCTATGACATTGTGGATGACACCATTGTCTCTAAAAAATTTTGTCTAAGTCATTGTGAGTTAATGCAATTGGTCTCGAAATTATTTTCATAACCTTATACAATATCGTATTATGCGACCCGACGCGGTTATGTTTACATGGAATTTTGTGATGAATCTAAGTTTCACAGTCTCTGTATGGGCGGACTTGTAACTGAGGTTTAATTTGGTAATTTGCTATGTAAACTCGTTCATAAAGATCTTTATCTTATTTATTTAACCGTATACTCATCAACTATTTGAACTCTATGTCGGGATTTCCCTAATTGTTCTACTCCCCGTCTCTGAAGAGAATTTTTAACTCTGTCCCGTACTTATAGAGTGTCTGCATCGTATTCTTCATCACCACCATGAAGATTTGTGAGACGCGTTTTGCTTCAGAAATTATTAAGAGGCTATTTATAATCTATTTATTTAAAATGGATTGGGACGCCTCTTCATTTAATTAAATAAATTGTATAAATTAGTCCATACTTATTCATTTATTTGAATTATTTCATTTCCTCTACCCCATTCGATTTTGAAGTAAATACCGACGACAAGACAAGGAATGAGTTCTACAAGGATTGAGTGTATTGTAACCCAACGGATTGCTAAATGCTATTGAAGCTAATACTGGCTATGAAAAAAAAAATAAAAAAAAATCCACATGGCTCGCGACTAAATAAATTAGGTCGTACGTTAGGAAACCAAGGTAGTAAGGGATGCCAACAACAAAATAAATGACAAAAGGCCGTGAGATGTTACGATGCTAAACCAAATTTCAAGGACGCATAAGTAGCAAAAATTTCCCTTCCACAACAAACAAAAGTTGCACCACACTTGACCATGCACAGTGAAGTGCAATAAATACAAGAGTGTTGACCATGTGAGTAGGAATTATAGGACACCCGTTTCGATATTCAACGTAGAGGCCATAGTGGAAAATTAGAAATCTGAACCATGTGAACCGTATTTAGGAGGTTAAAACTCGTTGGAGCTCTAACACCGTCAAAGGTAACGTTGATGTTTAAGGAAAGATTTTTCCCTCTTTAGTGAAACCTAAGTAGACTTAGACTGAAATCTCTAAGAATTTTGCACTAGTACTTACCTGTACATTTTGTGTATTGTGTGGATTTTCCTAAATCATTTGTTCAATTTGTGTCATGACGATTTGTCAGTTACACTTTAATTCTCTTGTAAATATAAGTAAGCTACTCCTTTACCGTCTTACAACCATTTCACTATTATTATGTAAACTGTCTTACTGTTATTAACTAACTGGATGGTATCCTATGAACTATTTTAGTGTCGTCTTATAAACATAGTTGTTGTCACGTTATGAACTATTTTACCACCAGTTTACAAACCTTTTGCTAATAGCTTCTTGTTTATTTTAACACCTTATAAACTATTTTGATATCATTCCATGAACCGTTTTGTCAACATTTTACAATTATCTTACTATTACCTCATAACTTATTTGAGTATAAATTAATGAACCAACTCGTTTTCATTTTATAACCTAATTTACGGTTAATTATAAACTCTTTTGCTACCCTATTATAAATTATTTTGCAGGTATCTTACAAACTATTTCCGTGTCACCTCAGGAATTATTTCGTTGTCATTTATAAATTATTTCGCTGTCAATTTATGAAATATGTTGTCAACATCTTATGAACTACTTCGTGTCTTTTATAAACCATTACGTTGCCACTTTATAAATTAGTGGGTTGTCAACTTGTAAACCATATGTTACCTTTACATTATAAACCGTTTGTAACCTTCTCGTAAACTATTTTGTTATCGCCTCATAAAACATTTCCTGTTATCTTACAAAATACCTTGTGTCACCTTGTTTTCATTACCACGAACTGTTTTGCTACCTTATAAATTATATCGTTTATACCATATAAGATTTTTCTTTAACATAACATTTGTTTGACGAAATGAGCATTTTATCGTTAGTTCCTAAATTATGCATAGCCTGATCAACTATGGATAATTCAGGAAGGACCATGCTATGCTGGGAGTAGTCACCATAAAATGGTCAAATTACCTTTATGTTCCATCCTCTACATTGTCAACAAGATTATATTGTACTTGGTTTTATTAATATTTTGCGTGCGTATTCATGAGTCGTGTCAGTCAGTATTCGCATCTGTAAGCGTCATAACTAAGTAGCTTTTCTTAAACCTTAGCATATGGAAACACTACAACCTTAGTCGAGAGACTAAATCATGCTTCCTGTAGTCATGGAAATTACGGATTGAAAGGTTCTAGAGTGTAATGAGCATATCACTCTAAGTGGATTATAACCAATAGAACTAGAAGATTTTCTTCAATATACTTACCTTTTAGTGAGATAGAATCACGTGAATTATGAGATCCTCGTATCGATAAAACCTATGATGGATCCTTCAGTATGTACACCGACAAGCCGAGAATTTAACAAGCTAACCGTTAACCGTTTTCTAGTATAGACGATCTTTTCGATCAACTTCGAGGATGTAGCGTCTACGCGAAAATCGACCTAAGGACTAGCTACCATCAACTGAAAGACCTAAGGACTAGCTACCACCAACTGAAAGTTCATGAGGAGAACTACATGACACACGACCTAGAATTTAGAGAAATAGTGCTTACTTATAGATGTGAGAACCACTACCGATATGACATAAGTATGAACTCGAACCCGATAATCACTGGAATCCGTTAAAAAGACCTAGAAACGCGATCGTGTCTTACCATTCAACAGAACCTTAAGGCCTCGCTTGAACTACCTTATCTCATTCTTAAAATTTTTACTCTTGCCGTTACAAAACCTTGCGATCACGAACTATTTGTGGAGTTAACCGACTTGTGCGCTTTTGAGCTAATGGATTTGATTTATCCTCGAACTAATGACTGAGTACGATATTTCGTCACGTAGCACCTGAGCTCTTCCGTGAGCTCCTCCTGTTTGTTGACCTTTATTTTGGGGATATTGTTTCTTGAAATGTCCACTCTCCGCATTTCGTCACTGTTTGTTATAGTTATTGTTGTTGCGTATTCTTATACTGTTGATTCACGACTCCATATGTTTGTGCTATGATTTTTTTTGTAATGAATAAAATGAATAAATATTTTAATAAAGATTTTGATGACTTCGGATATATAAATTGTTCTTGGTGAGAGGATGTGAGCATTGTGAGTTGCAACAAAGATGACGATGAGGTTGAATTTGAATTATAATGAATTTGGTTGATTAGTTTTGGCGTAAAATTTTTTTTGGATAATTTGGAAAATATTGTGGCATTATGGTCAAGTCTATGGGTGATTTATAAAAATATAGTTGTTGGTCCGAGTTTTAAATGAGGGTAAACGGATGTTTAAAATGTTTCTAAAAGTTTATTAAGTGTCGAAAGTTTTTGAAAATAATTGTGGAGCTTCTTAATATCAAAACGAAGGTTTAGGAATTTTTCAAAAAAAATAAATAAATAAATAAATAAATAAATAAATAAAAAATAAATAAATAAAAATGATAGGTCGTTGCAGTTGGTCATTTCTAAATATAGCAACATTTTATATATATATTTAGCAAGCTAAGTGTTTTGGTTAGACGATAAGGTTTCAATAGTACGTTTTTGGAGATATAGAAACGATTAAATTATGGGATGCTATTAACGTCCAGAAATTAAAACCGTCCTAAAATGAAAAACTTTCTATAAATAGTAACTTTTCGTAAGAACGTCGTGACATCTTCATAAATTTAATAAGTCGTAAAGATACATTTTGTTGACTAAACTAAAAGCACAAACATATATGGTTGTCTATTTCCTTATTAAACGTTGTGTGCAACGTTCCGTTATTATTCTTATTATTATTTCTCGTTCTACGGCGCATCTATATTAAGTCGCGATTAGAGCCGTTCGGTTATACTTTATTCTCCTCCTTTGTTTAAGGTGAGTTGAGTCACGATACTTCCTC
>BQNB010022709.1:3056-24698 GCA_026074375.1 Tanacetum coccineum | reverse complement strand
GAAGAACCGAACTGGAACCAGAACCGTAGGTTTCGGTTCTTGAATTTAACATTTTTTGGTTTTTGGGTCGGTCCGGTTCGGTTCCACCGGTTCTCGATTCCGAAACCAAATACCCAATTATTTTAAAAACATGTCGTTTTTCTCATACTTAAGTTATACGTATCATAAAAAACCCCTATAGAACTCGCTTGTCAACGCTGATTGTGGAAGTTTTGACTTGCACCCAGGATTAGGTGAGAGAGACAATATCCATTGATGCCAATATATTAAAGAAAAAATGGTAGCATATCTCTGTGTAGACACTATAGATCAAACATAAGGAGATAAAAATATATGAACTAGAAGCGTACTGTTATGCTTATTATACATGAACTGATGAACATTAGTAATATTCCATGAAGGATAACAATGTAAAGAAGGTTAATAATATTCCTTAAAGGATAACAATGCAAAGAATATAACACCTAGTGTTTTAGGTCATTGTACGACATTATGTAATCCACTATTTATTTTTAGGGTTTTACGCGTTTGCTTTAAATCGTAACTGTTAAGCTAAATCGCGTAAACTAAAAATGATCATTCAATGTAAACAGGCATTAAAGGATTAAACGTTTACATCAAGCAAGTGTTATATGATTATTTAGAGGATAATTATGAACATTTCACATTTTATTTTTATTGGTTACGTTAAGTGGTTACGTTTCACGATAAAGTACGTTTAGGCCTTCCCGGAAGCACGTTAACTTAACTACGCTTCACCAAATACCCAAAATTTGTACCCAATACTTAAAGTTTATTTTAAAACTTCAAGTATTTATCACTTTATACATATTCCTCATGAAAGAATTCAAATCAAACTCTACCATGTGCAAGTTATACATTTTATTAAACCTTTACTACATTATACTTCAAATAATACAAGAATACATCAAATAAAGATCAAAGATATTTATCTTGCTCATACACATCCATATATAACGTGTATATGTATGTAGGATAAGCCAAGAGTCACCAAGAAGCTTCATAAAAGATCTTGCATGCAACTTGAACTCATGACTAGCCATTCTTATCCCTAATAAGCCCTATCTTGTTCTCATGTCTTCCAATCCTTGCCACCTTTCATATGATCAACTAGACACCATAATATCTCATAATATCTACCAAGTAGTATATATATACATGCATGTGTGAGCTAGGAACTCATACTCTTCACTTCTTTACAAGAAAATCACAAAAACACTCCCTTTGTCACTCTTCAAACCCACGGCATTCCACAAGGATTTTAGGGGGTCCATAGCTTGATTTTCTTTCACCATATTAGTGTTTATACATCATACTTAAGGTATTCTAAGAAGAGTTGAAGGGTTGGTTAAGCTTTGAAAAGGTTTTATCAAGATATTGCAAGATTAGGGTTTTGGTTGAAATTAGGGTTTTCACCTTATATTTTCAAGCCAAGGTTGTTAATCACAAGGGTGTGATTGTTATTCTTTTCTCTACTCATCCACACAAGGTTATTTAAAAGCTTAATCATTTCATAACTAAGATTTTATGTGTTCATATGCTCTATTTAGCTAAATCACCATTTAGGATACTTTTGAATATGTAAAATGAATTTTTACTTATTATCAATGTTGTGTGAACTTATTTACATGTTATATGGATGGTAATATCATGTTAAAAGGAATGTATAAGTGTTTTAACATGTTGGTTAAGTATTAACATGTATAAGTACAAATTAGGGTTTTAATGTTAACTTAATAAGTTACAAGTGAAAATGGTGTAAATAACATGTTAATCTTGTTACCTTGGACTCTCTTGGACAAAACATGATCTAATGGACTTTATATATGTATGACATAAGATATAAATGTTGTAAAGTAGTTGTAACAAGGTGTTGAAGCATAATGGTACAAAAATCAAGCTTAAAACATGTTTTAATAACAAACTTCAAACTTGCTGTTTTGGTTCGAATTTGGTAACAGCCATATTAGGTTTTATAAAGATAGTACATCTCATAAGGATTCCAAAATGATAAGAAACTCGAAAATCGGATTTATAACGAAGAAGATACGCTAGTTACGAGTTTACGACGATAAATACGTTTATAAAACTATTTTTATAAATATTACTATTCATGACAGAAACTTATACTTTTAAAACATCAATAAATTGATAAAACTTTCAATTACGAGAACGTGTTCGAAAGAATCGCTAAAAACGGAGCTATAACGAATAAGATACGACATTTACGGGTTTTGCGTTAATAAGTGTAATCTGTAATGAACAGTAAAAACACTATTCACAACAGAATCTCAGAAACTTAAAAATGCAATATTATGATCACTCGTCTTAATACGAAAGCGTGGGCGTAAGAAACACGAGAAACGGACTTAAAACGACAAAGTTATGTCATTTTTGCTAAAGGCGTAATTATAAACGTTTTTACTTTATAAATACGATTTCACTTAAACGATTAGATGGTGATATAGCTATATAGAAATATATATGTATTAGTTATCAAAGTGCTATATTACTAGGGAATTTCATAATGAGGCTTCTTCGGATGGCGTATTGACGAGTTGTTGGATTTACGATTTAAAGTGTCCTAACTCCTCGTACGTCATGTCATGACCTCTTAATTATGATAGCCCGAACGATAGTACGATGATAACTATATAGGATTATATATGGTTGTTGTTAGACAACGTACTTGAATACTGATTCGACCTATATTAACTAGGTTGCATTCGGGCGTTAGCGTGACGCGTTTCCATTTGGGATATTTTATTATCAATTTACTCACTAAAGGTGAGTTCATAGCCCCATGTTTTACAATTATTAATTTACAAGTTTTTGGGGTGAGAAACATATGCATGTTTTACAAATTGGACGCAAGTGTACATTTTATCATGATTACGTTTTGCCTAAGTAGCTATAACCCACTATGCCCATGAATCATGAACTGTCAATTACTGAATTAAAGCGAAAAATTTCCCCGTATAATTGTGATAATAGTAAAATAGGTTTTGCATTTGATGAAGATTCTTGGGTTGTTATAGTATATCATGTCGGATTTTGGATGTTACGGGTTGAACATCATCACGGGCAATGTAGGCAATATTTATATATTGTATTCATTTATGTCGAGCTTCGGTGTCATGAGCTTAGGAAAACGTAATTACATTTTGTGATGTCTGCATCTGTTGCATTATCACGGGGAAAGTCTTGCGGTCCTGCATATACATTTACATAAACCTATGAAATTCACCAACTTTATGTTGACGTTTTAAATGCAATGTTTTTCAGGAGGTCATTAAGCACGAGGTGCGAAGGATACATTGGTGGTTATATTTTGAAGTCATGCATTAAAGATTTAGTCGCATTACATTTTGTATATCTGTTATGGGCTGGAAATCTTTGTAATAATAACAAGTAAACAAGTAAAGCTTCGGGATTTTGTAACACATACTTTATTAAATCCAATGTATCAGTTTTAAACGACTTTTTGGTCGTTCTTATATTATCTTGTGTTATTGATCTGAGAAGTAACACGCCCCGGACCTTTATTCCGCTGCGACCCAATTTGGGGGTGTTACACCAAGTAAACTCGAGCCCGGCCCGTAGAAATACTAAAGGCAAGTAAGCCTTTTAGTCTAGGTATAAATACCACTCTCCATGGATGGAGAGTGAGGTTGGTCATTTGTAATTTTTCATTTTGCAAGTAAACTTCCTCATTCCCTCTAACTTTCTCTCTCTACAAATTCTTCTCATCTCCAATCTTAATTTCTTGTTCTTATTATGAAGTGAAGTGATTATTTTCGATTCCTACAATGTTTAATAAGGAAAGCTTTTAGTCTATCATACCAAGCTTTGGGTGCTTGTTTAAGACCATATAAAGCTTTCTTTAGTTTATAAACATGATTTGGTTTCTCAAAATCAATGAATCCTGGAGGTTGAGCCACGTATACATCCTCATTGATAAAATCATTCAAGAATGCACTTTTTACATCCATTTAGAATAGTTTAAATTCTATGGCACAATCATAGGCTAATAATATCATAATAGACTCAAGTCTAACAACTGGAGCATAAGTTTCATCATAATCGATGCCCTCTTGTTGATTATAGCCTTGAGCAACTAACCTAGCCTTATTTTGAGAAACAACACCGTTTTTCTCTAACTTATTTCTAAATACCCACTTAGATCCTATGATTGTCATATTCCTATTGTGAAACTAACTCCCAAACGTCGATAGAAATAGCAACTGATTTAATTCATCTTGCCTCTTGGCGACTATCCAACTTTTATCCTCCAACTTGCTTCATTCACCTTCTTAGGTTCTAATAGTAGATTTATAAAACAAAAGAAATACTTTGGTTTTGGTCATGTAACCTAAGGGTTTTTTCTTTTTGGTTTAAGGTTTCCATACATTTTCTAATGGATGGTTCCTAGATTCCTTAATATTGACGATTTCGTAATCCTAAAGTTTTCATCCACAATGTCACCAATTTTCTAGGTTTTCTTTTTGGTGAACTTTAATTGCTTCTATCTTCTCATCTAAGTCTTCATCCACCAAGGGTGATGTCTTTAAGGGAGGAAGAGTTTCATACATGTCACGTTAAGTGATTCTTCGAATTTCCTAGTAGTGGTTTTGGTTTAGGATGAGTAGGCTTGTACTATTTTGAGAATAACCTAAAACGACACCTTTCGTAAATGACTTATGGGTCAAAACCTTGGTAATGTAAGTCTTTGTGTTTAAATTGAAAGCACTTGCTTCACACACTCTAAAATAATCTAATGTAGGTTTTCCTACCATCTTAAGAGTTCGACAAAGTTTGTTTTTCCTAGAATGCTGTAATGAAATTCGTGAGAATGTATGTTGAAGTATTCTATCTACGACTTTACAACCAAAACTTTTGTGGCAACGATTGCTCGTTCAACATAGTCCTACTCATTTCTTGAAGTGTCCTATTTTTCCTTTCAACCACGCCATTTGATTGAGGAGTGCGTGGATCCGAGAAGTTATATGTAATACCGTTGGCATTATAAAACTCTCCAAATTGCACCTCATTATCAAATTCTCTACTGTGGTCGGTTCTGATTGACACTATTGAACAACCTAATTAGTTTTGGATTTTCCTACTAAATATTTCGAATTGATCGAAAGCTTCAGTTTTATCCTTAAGGAATCTAGTCCAAGTATACCTATAGTAGTCATCTACTATGACTAGGGTGTAGCGGTTTCCTCCGTAATTCTGTATGGTGGATGGACCGAAGAGATCCATATGGAAAAGTTCTAAGCATCTAGTCGTTGAGACTATATTCTTAGCTTTATGACTAGCGTGAGCTTGTTTTCCTATTTTGCAAGCATCACAAAAATGTTGATCAAACTTAAGCTTAGGTAGGTTTCTAACTAATTCCTTAGAAGCCAATGATTGAATGAGACGCATGTTTACGTGACCTAATCTCCTATACCACAATGTGGAATTTTTGTCAATCGTTGCTAGACAAATTTGATCATTTGGCTTATTTCCTAATTTCATCACATATAAGCCTTTCTTCCTAATACCTTTACCTATGACTTTACCGTCCTTAGTGATTTCACTATCATGTTTAGAGAAAGTTACTCTACACTTATTATCACATATTTGTGTAACACCCCCAAATTGGGTCGCAGCGGAATAAGGGTCCGGGGCGTGTTACTTCATAGATCAATAACACAAGATGTATATAGAACGACCAAAAAGTCGTTTAAAATCTGATACATTGGATTTAAACAAAGTATTTGTTACATAAGCTGAAGCTTCACTTGTCCACTTGTTCAAAGTACAAAGATTTCTAGCCCATAGTTATACAAAATGTATTGCGACAAAATCTTTATATCATGATATCCCAATCAAAACCACCAATGTATCCCTTGTACCTCTTGCTTACTGATCCCTTGAAAAACATTGCTTTAAAACGTCAACAATAATGTTTGGTGAATATCATAGTTTTGTTAAATTATAATATTGTAGGACACAAGATTTCCAACAAGTATATGATAATGCAACATGAGCAGACATCATATAAATGTCATGTACGTTGCTCTAACTCAGACACTGAAGCTTGACGTGTACGAATACCAAATTAATGCCTACATTGCCCGGAGGTTGATGTTCTAAACGCCGCAACTATCCTATATTCACAAGGTATAATAGGCGTTTCGTATTGTCCAGTGATAGCTAATCACCCAACGGGGTTGGCAAACCCAATTAGAATCTATTAATAACATTCGCGTCAGTCAACATCCCTGCAATTGACAGTTCATGATAATGGGCTCAGATATGGGTTATCGCTACTTAGGCAACACGTAATCATAACAAGGAAACATAACCACTAGTGTCTAATTGTAAAGCATGTGCATGTTTTCACCAACCCAAAAACTTTGTAAAACAAAAGCATTAAACGTGGGGCTAATGAAACTCACCTATGAGTGAGTAATGCCGAAGTATATCTCAAATACGCGTCACGCGAATCGATCAAAATGAACCTATTATAAATTAAGGTCCGTATAAGTACTAATTAACAATAAGTACTACTACCCATGCATACGTCTATATAGCTAATCACCAACTAAATGTTTGAGTTGAAAAACTGATTATAAAAATTAAAACGTTTATTAAACATACTTTTTTGGTAAATACGATCATAACTTTCATGTTTCTAATCCGTTTCTTGCGTTTCTTATGTCCATCTCTTCGTATTAAAACTATTTATCATAAATTTGACATGTTCCATATTTTGACCTCCTTGATGAACAGTAACTTTTACTGTTCACACAAGATGTGAGTTTTATTTAAATCGTATTTGTTGTGGTAAAACCCGTAGAATTTCGTATTTTATTCGTTATAACTCCGTTTTTAGCGATTCTATTGAGGATCGATTCGTTATTGATAAATCATCAATTTTAATAAGGTTTACAAAAATATAACTTTCTGTCATGAATAGTAAACTTTTTATAAAAATAGTTTATAAAAGTAGTAATATGTAAAACTCGCGAAATTCATAACTCGTTCGTTATTACTTGAAAAATTACGATTCTTATCATATTGGAATCCTAAAAATATGTATAATTTGTTAAAAATATCCAACTTGCTGTTTATATAATTTTTTTATAAATAATTTTTATAAAAAATTCTTTACGACTGCCGATTATTAACGAAAAACGTTGTTATTTAATACCGGAACATTTCGTTATTAAATCCGATTGACAAGTTTCTTACTTTTCCGGAAATCAGTCCGTGAAATTGTGTTATCTTATAAAAAATATAAAATTAAATATGTTTTATTTACAAATTTTGGGGAGAATGTGGTATGATTTTCCCTTAAGTCCATTTTTAATCTTTGTATTTCATCTTTTCCATTTTGTAACCCTCCATTAGTCTTATATTTCATATATATTATATATCATCCATATATTAGAATCCATTTTTCCATAATAGTCCTCATATGTCTAAGTTACCAAGGTTAACAAATCCATGATAACACTTAAAAATCATAACTTTACTTAAGAAATCATAATTACTAGTTTTGTCCATAATCGATTTTATAGCATAAACAAATGTGTACAAGTGTTTTCTTCCAACCTAACTTTATTTTAGTGTTCAAGTAACATTAATATAAGTCCATAATTAACCTTAACATGTCATTTGTATTTCTTTAACTTGAAACATATTAAGAAACTATTGTAAACCCTAATTTATACTTAATCATTTTTACACCAATATAATATGGTAAATTCTTTTCTCATCCTTATTAACATGATATAAGTAACATCACAACATATATAAAAAAAATCCATATGATCATTTCAAGTAACAACCCCATTTTCATGATAAAAATCCAAATGGTGATTTAAAGCTAAAATAGATAAAAACATATGCATGAAAACTTATAAAATAAAGCATAACGGATTAAAGTGGACCTTATGATAAATGATGATGGTGGATAATAGTGATAAACACCCCTTTTTAGTCACAAAACCAAAGCATGCATAGATGAAACCCTAGATAGGTTTAGAAAACCCTAATCTTTCCTTTCATGATTAATACTCGTAACATGATTAGCCAATGCTTGGGATCACCTTAGAATACCTTAGAATGGATGTGTATAGAAGTGTATGGGTTGTAGAAAAATTTGTATGGATTTGGTTGGGACTTGTATTTGAGCCGTGAGCTATAGGTGTGCCAAAGGAAGAGATTTTTCAATTTTTGGTTAAGTGTTTTGCTTCTATGTAATAACTTAGCTAGTTACTTGCACTTATATGAGTTAAAGTGGTCAAAAAGTTTGCAATAGTTGGTCCAAGACAAGTCTCATGGTCTTAGGGAAGACTAATTGGTCAAGGGGAACAAGTAATGGCTAGCTTTAATGAGCTATGTTGTACAAAGACCAAGATGCAAGATTTTTCTCATATTTCCTTATATAACTTGCAACAATTTCGGCACATGCATGATATAGATGATATATTTTTGTAACTTTTATGTATTGGGTATAAAAGTGGGTATTTGTTGAAGCGTAGAAAAGTTTTTGTGGTTCCGGAATGCTAAACGTAATTTATCGTGAAAAAAAAAAAACGTATCACTTACGTAACTGATAAAAATAACAATGAACAAAGACAATAATTATTCTTAAATAATTACTTAACCCACCGAATCTCCTATGCTACAATGTGAAATTTTCATCAATCGTTGCTAGACAAATTTGATCCTTTGGCTTATTTCCTAATTTCATCACATATAAGCCTTTCTTCCTAATACCTTTACCTATGACTTTACCATCCTTAGTGATTTCACTATCATGTTCAGAGAAAGTTACTCTACACTTATTATCACATATTTGTCCTATACTTAGCAAGTTAAATCCTAAGTTATCAACATGTTCTACATTATCTATTTTGAGAGAGTCATTAGAAATCGTACCTTTGCCAATGATGTTACCGCAAAGATTACTACCAAAAATAACATTACCTCCATTTTATGCCTTGTAAGTAGAGAAGAGCTTTCGGTTACCCGTCATATGTTTAGAGCATCCGCTATCCTTGATCCATTCGTCAGGTTCCAAGTCGACTCCAAGGCATATATATTTATATAGTACAATGACTCAAACATTTGGTCCCCAATATCTCATGGGTCCAAAGTTGTTAGTGCTAAACATCCCTTGCATTTGATGCAATTGGTTGGGATGAGGAAATGGAGAACACATTTCCCATGGCATGTAACTTTGACGTGGAAAGTTGTTCCAAGTTACGGGAAAGCCATGAGGTCGATTTTGTCGACCAATGTTCCTTTTTGGTTGCGGTGTTTTGGCACGAGGATAATTATTATTGATTCTTCTAGGAGGTGGAGTTTTTGATCTAAAATTTGGTTTTGAAAATCCAACTCTGGGTTTTGACAATGGCTTATAGAATTGTTTAACTTCATTGTCACTAGCAATGAGAACTTTGGCTTTGTTTACAATTATGTGTTTTGGTCTAGGACCCAAAATAGATTTTTGAAAAGACACACTTTTCTCAGATCTAGGCGTTATTGGTGGCGGTCCCATAATTATTTTAGGAGTCGCCTAGGCACTTTGGGGGTCGCCCATATTTATGGGACCTCTATCAGAGGACACCATTTTCTGAGCTTTTACAAATTTTATTTCCTTAGTTCCACTAGATGATGCTTCAAATGAATTAAACCCTAAAACTAGTTTATCACCGAAGGGTTTTTGATTACTTAACATTTCATTTAAGCAATGTGTACTCTTTTTAAATTTATTTAATCTAGTGGATTCTTCTTTGAGTTTTTCAAACTCAATTTTAAACGTATGACAGTTTGCACAATCGAGATCAACTCCCTTGTTTTTCTCGAGTGTGGATAATTTATCTTTTAATTCTCTAAGCTCGTTTTTTAGACTATTTCTAGTAGCTTTTAACCTATTGTTCTTAGTGATTATCTTTAGACTCATTTTGCATAACTTATCATATTCGTTGTCTAAAGCTAATTCATCAATTGATGAGTTTTCATCACTAAAGTAAGATGATTCAGAACATACCTCACTTGATGCATGAGCTACAAGACATGTTTTGTTTTTGACCTTCTCATCATCTTCTTCACCGCTATCGCTCCAAGAGCCTCCGACAAAAGCTCTTTGGTTCTTATCTTTTGATGGTTTTGGACATTCTCCAATAAGATGATTTGGGTTGCCGCATCTAAAGCATTTTCTATCACTTTTACCATTCTTGTCATCACGGCTTCTTTAGAACGTCTTTTTGTCGTTCCGAGGTTGTCTCATGAATCTATCTCTTCTTTAAAAGAACTTCTTGAAGTCTTTTACCGCCATGACGTATTCTTCCTCATTTGAGATCATCAGTTTGTTTTTCAAAAGGGATAACCTCATCTAATTTGGTTTTTGGATTTTGTACAATTGGTTAAAAATCACCATTGGTAATAACATGTCAAAGATCTAGATCTTTTGATTTAACATATGTCTCGAATCTATTTTTCTAATAAATAAAACTATCACTTTCAAAAAGTGGTGGTCTTTGCATGGATTTCCATTCTTGATATTTGTCAGAATCCATAGATCGATCCAAGTTTTAAAATACAGTATATTTTAAAAATCTTGAGTGACCTTAGCTCTGATACCAATTGTGGAAACTAGAAGGGGGGGGTTGAATAGTTTACAGGTTCGTTTTACGTTTTAAAAGTTTGCTTTCAAAAATGTTTAGATCCGAGTTATATGTTTAACCAATCCACAATATGAACCAATTAATAAACTAACTGAAACTAAACTAGATAACAACAATAATAATGTAAAGAGATAAGGAAAGGAACAACCAAACCAAGACACCAAGATTTTATAGTGGTTCAGCTATGAAGCACCTCTTCGCCCTACTCCACTCCCTGAGTATCCGACTCGAGATTTCACTATGTCAACAAGCTCCCTTTAGGCGGAGAAAACCGTTTACACGTCGCTTACGTTACTTTCCGACACTAATCTAGACGTCGAGTCCTAATCTTAGCTAGAACCAATCTACCACTTCACAATCAATACACAATCACTAGATCTACACTATCAGATTTACACACTATCCGAATCACACAAATACACAAGATAATTACAATAGAGGTTTAGTACTTAGAAGAAAGGAGGAGAGATCACTAATCAACACTTTGTTTCTTGGCGAATATAAGTGTTCTTCTCTTACACTTGAAAGAGAGGGAAGAGATGAAAAGAAGAGATTAGATCACTTGAAACAAGATTAAGAGATGTTAGTGATCAAGATATTTAGTAAGAGAAATAAGGTTTTTAGAGAGAGAAAAAAGTATGAGAAAATTCATGCAAAGAGGTCTTATTTTTAGCAAGGGGTGCACCAGTATTTATAGACAAAAAAAGCCAACGGTAACTGGCAGCGGTCCCATGTATCTGGTATAGAAGCTTTTATTTTGGGGGGAAATTTAAATTTCAAATTTTAAGTTTTTAATAAAAAATTTATTTTAATTAGAAAATATTTTGTATAATTAATTTTATGAAAATCTTTTGTAAAAATGTAATGAATGAGAAAAATATTTTCTTGATCACTAATCATGCTTAATATCATGCTTAATGATTTGTTTGTTCATACCTTAAGTGATCACTAATCTTAGAAATAGAATTTTACGATTAATAATTTGTAAACGTTTAATTTTATTGTAAACGTTTTTACATTTTGTTAATATCAAAACGTTGAGAAGTCAAAAAATATAAATAACGTTTTTAGACATTATTTATGTTAACAAATATGTAGTCCTAAACTAGCATGCAAATCATTTAGCAAGTAGTGGCATTGTTTGCATGTCACATTCATAATCATTTTGCTAATCATAGAGCGTTGATAAAGTAGGGAAAATCATCCAAGTCAAATGCAATTGTCATTTCCCATTTTTAGTCCTAATAATAGAAATATATAATGTATTAAACTAGAAAGATAATAATAATAATAGTCCCTTAGTAGTTATGCCAACATGTTCACTTCCGTTTTCCACCCATCATGTTCTTGAGAGCTTGTCCAATTGACCTTAACCTTTCCCAGTGAGCATCTCGTTGTTGAGTTTGAAGATAAATAGTTTCAGAGAGATGGGTATTCAAGTAATGACTTTCGTGAGGAGGGTTTTGATAAACTCTAGAGACAACATTGGACGATGATGAGATGTTTTAGGACGGAGGTAAGGAGTTGGAATGAAATGATTCATCATCATCTTCATCAATGGAATCATCCAACGGATGAGATGAGGATTGATGATTTAGAGTGGTGAAGGAGGAGCTAGCATTTGAATCACGAGGTCTTTTCTTGCCATGATCCGATCGCGTCTTTCGCTAATAATGAGGAGCGAAGGGATGCATGACTCGATCATGTGAGATGTAGCGATCAATTTCTAGCTCGGGAAAGATGGACACATCATATTTGAACAATCTAGTCAAAAGCATTCCGTAAGGTAATAGTTCCTTAGGTTTGCTTCGAGTCTTTTCCATTCTTTTGAGAACGCAGAATGCTAGATTGTATTGAGTAGAGGTTTCAATGCAATAAAGCATATGATAAAGATACGCAGAGACATGATCCTTATGACCTCCTAGATAAATGGCATTTTCATGAATGATATCAACCCATGGTTTCATATGAGGTTGAATTTTGCGAGTTAAGATTTTGTTTTTGTCGACGACAATGGTTTTCTTGTTTCTAGTACGAGTGACTTGACCTTGTCTAGGAATTTGAATGAAAGACTTGACGACACTTAGAGACGGAGGAGTGGTTTTATAACGACCTTTACTAGGAACACTTATTGACAAGTAGTCGAGTGACCACATGTCGGTGTGTGACACATGACCTTTGAACGGTATTTTTAAGATTTGACCGAATTCCTCAAGAGTGAGAGAGAATGACTTACTTTGTATAACAAAGTTGACCACAAAATGACCCGTGGAGTTATAATCAAAAGTTAGTTGACTATAGAACTCGAGAACAAAACGAGGAACAATTTGTTCGTTTATGTTCAACAAACAATCAAAGTCAATTGATTCAAACTTAGCACGGATATGACTCATGTTTTCAAAGTTTTGACTTACAACCCTACCCTCATGAAAGTATCATTTTTCAAGATTTGCAATTGTGTTTCTTAAGGGTTGATTAAATTCATTTGATATGAGTGGAATGTAGTTTCGGGTCTTTTGATGATCTAGTGAGGTAATTGGAGGCATTGTTACCTAAAATAAAACAATCAAATCACACTTTAATATCTTACATATGTGTTGATATTTTGAGTTCATGCCTAGTGTGTGCCTAGATGTAACAAATGTGGAGTAACGATTAACTCGACCTAGAGATAAAATCCTAAGAGTTAACCCAAACGCTCCTTAATTTGATTTTGCTCATCCAAACAAGTCGAAAAATACATATGAATTATGTATCTCGAAATTTGTTCATGAGATCATTATGCATGTGTTTGAAAACGTTTTTAAGTTGTATTGACAATGCATAACCACAATTTCAATATGTTCCTAACGTGAGTGATTTGAAAATGAAATTGGGGTTTTGGTTCGAAATTAATTTTTCAAAAAATTCACTAATGTATGTAAATCCTATGTCTACGGGAAGCATATTAGTTATACATTGTATCCTAGTAGTCTTAATTGTACAAAATTGAAAGAAAAATGAAAAATCCCCAATTTTAATTTTTGGTGTTCATCATGAACCCTAGACTCAAATTGAAAGAAAATAGATGAAATGACTTACAATTGATGATCTTTAAGATGTTGTGAGTGATTATATATGTTGATTCGATCTTCAATTATAGTTTTAGTGGTTGATTTTGAGTTTTTGGGGTGTTGTGTTCGTTTTCGTCACTTGCAGCAGGTAAAGGGTGTGTTTGGTTTTGTGAATTGAAATTTTTTAGTTAAGTGTAAAGTATGGGAGTCTGCTGATGGCGGTCCCGTATTGTCCTGGCGGTCCCAAATATATTGGGGGCCGCCTAGGCTATGGGGGCCGCCCTCAGTGAGGGTTTTGAACTTAGTTTTTGACGAAAATTTTACGAAGAGGAGTGACATTTTAATTTGCATTTCGCGAATTAAAAATGCTTAAAGTACTTCGGATGAAGTATTTAAGTTGTCACGACACGGAATGGAACACGGACTAGAATTGAGACAGAAGAAGGAGAAGCGGACTAATATGATTTATGGAATGTGTTCCATCATTCCTAAACCAAGACGTAGATAGTTAAACGATTCACGTTTAAGGGGTTTCGTAAGAATGTTGTCGACGGACGGCACTTTTTCGATTGAGATATGTCCTTTCTAGACATTATCACAAAGAAAGTGGTGACGAATTTTGATGTGTTTGGTTCGAGAATGTTGCACCAGGTTTTTGCTAAGGTCAATTGCGTCTTTATTGTTGCACATGATTGGGACATCATCAAGCCGTACGTCATAGTCGATAAGAGCTTGTTTCATCCATAGTGCTTGTTGACATGCCTTTCCGGCGCTTACGTATTCGGCTTCGGAAATGGAAATAGCAAGAGTGGTTTATTTCTTTGAGAACCAAGATGTCAAACAACATCCTATGAATGTATAAATACCTCTAGTGCTCTTTCAATCCACATAATCTCCCGCATGAATAGAGTCGGCATATACTACAGTTTCTATGCCGGTCCCCTTAGGATACCATAATCCTAAGTGTGTAGTGCCTTTAATGTATCGGAAGATACGTTTAACCGCTTCAAGGTGAGAGGTTTTAGGAGCCTCTTAGAAGCGAGCACAAAGGCAGACACTAAACATGATATCGGACCTACTTATTGTTAGGTATAATAAACTACCTATCATGCCTCCATACTTAGTACTATCTACCGACTCACACTCTTTATCTTTTGTGAGTTTGGTATCGGAGGACATGGGGGTTTTCATTGGTTTAGATTCTTCTAACCTAAATTTCTTAAGCATATCTTTAATATATTTAGTTGATTAAAGAAAATACCACCTTCTATTTGTTTTATTTATAGTCCAAGGAAGAAGATAAGTTCACCCATCATGCTCATCTTGAACTCGTCATGCATGATTTTGGCAAATTCATCACACATATCTTGACAAGTCAAACCGAATATGATGTCATCGACATATATTTAAACGATGATGAGGTTTGAAGTTCTCTTCTTAGTAAAAAGAGTGTTATCTGTATTTCTCGAGTATTCTATCATAAGCTTGGCAAAGATACACATCTCCACCGCTAAAGCTAAGGAGTAACAAGTTTATAAAGGTAAAAATGAGTTTGTATGATAAGGCTTAGGGTTGATCATTCTACAATATTTCACCAGAAGTACCACTCCAACAAGTCAGTTGAAGCACACATACATGGCCGTAACGACGGAATAGACATGTGTGTTCGATCACATCCTCATTTGAATTTAACCAACGGTTAGGATAAAGAATGATATAGGGTAGGGACCTTCTAACTTTTATCAAAAGTCGTATACCAACGAGGCAGCTGAGACATGCATACATGGCCGTAACGACGGAATAGACATGCACGCTCGTATAAATCCTCATTCGCGTAAAACCAACGGCTAGTCATTAGGAAAGAGAAGTAAATTATTGTTAAATAAAAATTACGAAACAAATAGATTAAGTCTAAAATATAAATTGCTAAACACTTTTTCCTGACCGTTACCATGATAAAGACACAACTATTTACAAACGTCTTGATCATAGATAAAAAACAACAACCTAAGTTGGCTTTCCCGTAACGGTCAACTTCCCAATCATCCCATACTTTACAAGGCAAGTGGCGATATCTTTCACTTTATACAATACTCTACATCGTCGATTTGTATCAACGAATAATTGATCCTTCGTGTAGTTCCTTCGGTAGTTGCGAAACGATTATCTTCAAACTTTCCCTTCTCTTTTTTTGTTGCGATTTTTCTAATTTTTTCCATTTTTTTAGCTAATACTATACTACGAAACTCGGTGTAATTTCATCATCTTCACGATCATAATAATTTCGGATAATTCCTTTGGTAATTCTTCATTCTTCGGACGTACCATTAATTGCGATGGTAGTAAAAATACTTGAGTTTTGACTATAATATACATTCCCATTTGCGATGTGCAAATTTCTTCCAACCGTACCAAAATTGACACAAAACTCGAGAAATACAAACTTTACACTTTAAGCAACTAGCAACTGTAAAATAAACTTAACCTAACAGGGTAGACTAAGGTGTAAAGGTGTAACAAAACAAATAATTGGTGTAATTCCTAAAGGATTGGCTCTACGGATTGTTCTAGGGGTATCTTACTCTTAAAGTGAGAGTAAACAAAGGGTTTATACGGGGGTTAACTAACCAGTGTAGGTAGTTAATAAGCAACATGTAAAGGCGTTTTGGGTGTAATCCTAAAATTTACCAATTTAAACAAGTTACTCCATCTAAATCCATAGTACTCATCACTGTGATCTCGAATAGATATACCAAGCCAAGTTCTAAAGTCTACAACATCACCGGCACACTCATATTTTGTGGAATTTGGGTAAACATTTGGAAACGGATAAGGTTAAATTCTCACAATATCTAACAAGGGTTATTGTGTGCGGGTTATGTATCAAGTAATTTCACAAAAGTATGCTTGAAATTTTTTTAAATTTGAGCATAATTTAAGCATTTTAGTGTGAAAAATAGGACAAGTATACATTATAATTCCCATCCCCCCACTTGAATTATACAACGTCCTCGTTGTATAGATAATACGGGAATTAAAAAGAATTAGAATGAGAAAATCCCCTGATATTTGCTTCGTAGATTCTCCATGTTGAGTTTATTAGCAAGATTGTGTGTTGAACAGCCGCCTTGAAGTTTCAAGACTCCAACACTTCAAGATCTCCAGATTTGTAAATTTTCCACCAATATTCGTCGATATTTCTTTACGATGTCTTGTGTAAAATAAAGGAAAAACATGCAAAATCCTATCTTGGTATCTACGGTTAACTTAAACTAAACTAAACAAACTAAATACGAGTCAGTCTGGTGAATACGCCGTATTATGTGCATGAATACGCCGTATTTCCATAACTGACAATAATGTTTTTAAAGTGCATAAAAAGTAAACACCGATAACGTCCAGACAATCAATACGATGTATGGTATGGAGCGGATATGCCATATTGGTGTCTGGGAAGATAGACTCGATAAATTTAAATAACATTCTGGGTTGTCTCCTGGGAAGCACTTTTGTTTACAGCGAAGTCTTTAAGTTAGACTTTTCTTCAGCTTTTCATCACTATTCCATTTCATGCACGCTAATGTGCCTGCATGTGAGCCATTCATCTGTCTTCGCATCTCGAATGTAATCAGGTCCTAAGTTCAATACTCCTTTGTAGAACCCCTTAAGCTTTTGGTATAGATGCGAGATTCCATTATTCTTATCTTCATCACTTACCTTCTGTAATGGTGGGATCTTGTTGCATTGCTCTTTAGTGTGGTGTTTAAACCTCGGATGTGATCGCGCCATTTGGTAAGTTACTTCATCATCACCATTGTAAATGGTAATCATCCCTTCGAATCGTCTTGTTTTAATTCTAACTTTTCTTAAAAATGGTTCGCCAAAAATAACATCGCCCATTCCTTCATCACGATAAGCATCCATATTTTCTAAAACTGCAAAATCCGTCACAACAGAAAAGGTTCCAACAAAAATAGGCACATTCATTAAAGCTCCTATAACATTATTTCCTTTGTACACCATCTTATCTTTCATTATAGAATTATGAAACTTTTTGGACATCACATTGACATACAATAATGGGAAGAAATTAGCGTGCGTAAATTTAAATCTTATCATGCATGAAAACTTTAAGTTGTGGGCACAGTCTATATGGATCTTCTTATCATAGTCGCAATAACTAGGGTAATCATCAATTTCAGTATCAAGTTCATCATCCCTAGTTCTAAATTCCTCAATTACCTCATCTTCCTCAATGGTAGGCATCAAATCATCACCTTGATTTCTCCTAAGCTCAAATGGTTCATTTAGATCATTTAATTCAATGTAATCCTCAAAGAAAGGGTCTAATGATCTATTTAACACCAAAGTCTCTCCCATTAGCCTAGCTTCTAAATCAAGTTCCATTCTTTCTCTCAAACTTAGCATGTAGACCCTCTTAATTAAACTACTAGCAGGTTTAACACTTGTGAAAATAATCCTTTCTTCCCCGACCCTTAAAGTAATCTTTCTTTTGTAAACATCAATCTTAGCACGGGCGATAGACAAAATGGTCTTCCGAGGATCAAGGGCACTTTGATATCCTCGGGCATATCTAGAATTATAAAGTCTACTGGGAAAACAAATTTACCAATACCTACTAGCAACTATTCCTTTTGGATATTTCACAGTCCTGTCTGCTAATTCAACTGTCAACTTAGTGTGAGCTAATTCGCCTAATCCTAAGTTAAGGTAGGTCGAGAGAGGCATAACACTAACGCTAGCTCCTAAGTCAACAAGGGCATTATCAAAGCAAACATTATTAATAAAGCAAGGTAAAGGGAAACTCCCTAGGTTTTTCCCCTTTTTGGGTATGAAATTATTGATATGTGAAGCTTTAGAGTAAGCTTTCGAGAATTGTGGTCCATATGATCCCTTCTTTTCTTTACAGTAGTATCCATTCAAACGACTTGGAAACGGGATCATCATTTATCTTGTCTCGTACATCAGTGTACGCTTCTGTCCAGTGGATACGGCGTATTAGGTGGATCTAATACGGCGTATCGGGTATGAATCAGCTTCAATAGTAGTAAAAATCGACTTGACTTGATCTCTCGGGTTCGTTTTAGTTGAGCTAGGTAGACTTCCAAATCCTCTTTCCTATAGTACCTTGCTCATTTTCCCGATTTGAATTTCCAAATTTTTAATCGATGCTCCTTGGTTTCTAATGGCAGCATCCGTTGAAGCTCGGATTTCTTTAATCAAATTAGAGTTTTCTTCATGTCTCTTTGCTGATTCACTCATAAACTTGCTCAGGGTATCTTCCATAGATTGACTTCGTTCTTGGTACGAAGGATTTGCGTTGTTCCTTTGATAGAATCCTGGAGCTGCTGCTCTATATCCTCCTCCTTAAAAAGGTCCACCAAATTGCGTGTAGTAAGCTTCTTCGAGGGTTTTCCCTTCTTCTTTGAGTGGGAAATCTTTGGTGTAGTGGGGTCCTTTGCATTGTTCACATCCAACTTGAGCAGCATAGACTTTTTCATTCACTTTCTTGATCTCTCTTCCAAGATTGTTGACTTGTGCTTGTATAGCTGCCAATCCGTCAGAAATTTCAGTACTTCTTGACCTAGATGTTCCATTGTGCCATTTTTGAGAGTATTCAACCATTTCTTGGATGGCTACCTTTGAATCAACATCAATCTTAGATGGTATTGCACCTCTTGAATCAAGAATCTGTCGAGTAGGAATTTCCAATCCATTATTGAACAAGATTACATCCTGCATATTCGTTAAATAGTGTTGAGGACACTTCATCAAGAGTTCTTTAAATCGCTCCCATGCTTGGTAAAGGTTTTCATCAGGTTCTTACTGAAAGTTGTTGATTTCCTCCATTTTCTTTGCAGTTCAAGAAGGTGGACAATATTTATTCAAAATTTTTGTTTTAAGACCATCCTAAGTTGTAATTGAACCAGTTGGTTCATTTCTCAGCCAATGGCTTGCGGCTCCAGTTAAGGACATAGGTAGGGGTGTCAAACGGGTTATCGGGTCGGGTTTAAGGCTTATCGCGTCGGGTCTATCGGGTTTTGAGAAATTAAAAAGTAACCCGCAACCCGACCCTATAAGAAATCAGGTTAGTCGGGTTCGAGTCTATCCGGTTGCTGGTTATCGGGTTCGGGTCTATCGGGTTATCAGGTCACATGATAATTTCATTCCACGAATAGACTCACTTTTAATATACTACATTATGACATTAACTTATACAATATGGGAGCTGTACTTTCCTTTGAAACAATATATAAAGAAGAAAACAAGCCTTAACAAGTCCATTAAGCGTAGCATCTAGTTTGATAGTATGCATGTTTGTTTTAGTTTTACGAGTAGGCATTACGCAAATATCGTGTGAGATTGGCTAATGAATTTGATCCACAAATAACAGAATGTAACACTAATAAGCTGTGTAAAAAAACTTCATCTTTATAAAACATAGCACAAAATTTAGACACTTCTATTGACATGAATACAAAATGTTTGTTAATGACGTAAAAACAATCAGAATAACGAAAATCTATTCAAAATGAAAACTTTATCCGGTAACATGCCAGCTACAACGCGACATCATGTATGACATTTTGTTGTTGTTTGGCTTAATATTCAAAACAAACTAGAAAGATGTATATAACTATATAAGTATATTGTAGATTTGTTAATGGGTCATAATAATTTATCGGGTTTATCGGGTCAACCCGATAACCTGATAGAGAATGAATTTAAACCCTAACCCGACCCTATTAGGTTATCAGGTTGACCCGATAAACCCGATAAGCTAAGTTGGACCCGAATTAACCTGACCTTATAAGGTCTTATCGGGTTCGGGTCGGGTCGACCCATTTGACACCCCTAGATATAGGGAATGCTCTAAGCATCACTTGGTCTATAGTAATATTTGGAATGTGGAATAGATCGACGATCTCAAGAACTTTCTCAATGTGTTCGTTCGCATCTTCATGATCCGAACCGCTATAAGTGTTGATTCGTAGTGCCTTGAGAAATTGGCCTTTTAGTTCAAAGTTATCCTTGTCTACAATTTTAGGCATAGCAACCCCAGATTCATAGTCAGCTCGGGTCTTGCTCATGTATTGCTCCATAGTTTCCGCCATTGTTTTCGCAACTTCTTCCTCCGAGTATTCTTGGTCAGAAAATAAATTGAAATTATGCGATCTCAAGTCGTCAAGACTTAGTGCCTTGAAGTGATTCCTAGATGATCAAAATTCTCGTTTCGAATCCTTGAAAGGTGTGAATAGTTTGTTCGTTTAACTCCTTGTCATGCACCACCTGAAACAAGGGATAAACAATCAGTAGGATAGGCTCTTTAGGATAGAAATTTTTTTTAGCACGGAAATCAAATATGAAAACTAAGATTCTGATTCTGTTTCAAATGATCGATACGCCATATTCAATAGAAGTGAATACACTGTATTAATTTTTTGAGTGAATACGCTGTATTAGATAGAAAGTTGGATACGCCGTATCCAATGAAAGTGGATACGCCATATCGGGTTATCGACCAAAATAGTGTATTAGGAAAACAATTAAATATGCAAACAATTAAACACACAAATATACAAGCAAACAAGTAAACTAACAAATATACAAGAATATACACTAATCTAATTAACACTACTCCTAAGGGTTAGATCTAATCTAATGACCAAAATATAAAATGAAAATCAAGATTAAATTTCATTCCCCGACAACGGCGCCAAAAACTTGATGTGTCGTTGTGTGGTGTATATTTATATGATTCAAATTTTAAATTTATATTTTGTCGACTTAACCAAAAATAACACTTTAACGAGCAGTATACCCGGTCGGTGGTAGATTCGTGGTAAGTAGGGTGT
>BQNB010022708.1:3869-62695 GCA_026074375.1 Tanacetum coccineum | reverse complement strand
ACCCAACAAGGTACTAGTTATGAAGTCTCGGTAAGCGCTGAAGGGGTTGAAGAATTAAAAAGAATTGTAAGGATAAAGAGTGAAAAGAAAGAAGCCCTCCATACACTTAGGCAGAAACTGGGTCAATACAAAAACTGTCGGAAACACTAAGTTGTTGACTGACATTGAAGACTGTCATGGACCCAGTGACGCTATGCACAACCCTCCCTAGCCACTCAAGGTCTCTCAACATACTCTTGTTTCATTTCTCATAGAGATTACACGTATTTCTATCGACTTTCTCACTCCGAGTTAGTTGATATTAAAAAGGTGACAGTCTGCTCCAGCCTCCGATCACTAAAACCAAAGTGCACTATTGATTCTAGAGCCAAAAAAGATCATCCATAAATCTCACTAGGACACTTCTCAAAATTATGCTTGCTAAGTCACACAATGTGAATAACAAGATATATATTAAGAGTCCTACGCATTATCCTTGTGATTTTGCCAGAACATCCGAGTAATACTTAAGTATTCACAGTGAAGATGGAAATCCTGCTTGAGCCAACATCAAACAAGCTCATGGTAGGTGACTTATGTGATTCTATATGAATCAAACTTGTGACAATTGGAAAGAAACGATGGTGCAATTCTATAAGAATCAAACTTGTTCCAGGTTATGAATTGATGATTGATGATGAATTTTTGAAATGATTAACACTCTTGATGTGTCACAAAACCACTTTAGCAAGTGACACGTCGATTGATTCTCAAATCAATTTTTTATTTCAATCGGTAAGATAGTAACTCGCTGGTTCACTCTTATCGTGTTGTCTGCTTTAAGACGTTCAGATACTGAGAACATGTTGAGTATGATGAATCTAATACATATGTGTTAGAAAGATTCAATACTACAGCTGGAAATCCTGTCAAGGAGATTCTTCTTAAATTGAATCTACCTGATCACAGGTCGATCCTCACGTATTCAAAGGTTACTCCAACCAAACATGGGCGAATGACAAAGCCATATTCATCCCCCATTTTATTGATAAATGTTTTATTTCAGGAATATATAAAGAAGGACATGGAGGTACCTGATTCCAGCTGACTCACAGATTCATATCCACATGCTCATACCCGACCGACAAATATAAAGACATCATGAAAGCTCAAGTACATGTTTCAAGACTTCCGCTACTCTGATATCGTACGTCTTTCTTGAAGTGACGAAGTATTAAAGTTAAAGAATTTCAAAGAAGTTTCTGTCACTTTAATACCAAACGTCTTTCTCGAAGTGACAAAGTGTTAAAGTTAAAGAATCTCAAGAAAGATGCAGCTTTAAAGATTTTCAAGTCGACAAATCAAGAAAGGTATGAGCATGTCGGTCCAAAAGTCACAAGTTCACAAGATGGCAAAGTTTACAAGATGGCGAAAAGAGATTATGCTTGGTTGATGATCTTAAGGTGTTCAAGATCACATTTTTCACATACAAGTCAAGATAAAGGAACAAGCTCAAGTCTAAAGTCCATGATCACTACATCAATTCACAAGTCAATGATTGAAGTTAAAGACTACGAGCTCAAGACTACAGTTAAAGTATAGTATGCTAGGATTACGTCTTTATAAATTGGAGTGGCCTCCCTTAGGGGGAGATTGTTAAAAATACAAAAAGTATCGGTCACTTCCAATAATAATTAGTCAAATCCCGTAGTTAGTCAAATGTAATATTATTAATCTAATTGGGCCAAAGTTAGGAAAAGCCCATGGAAAGCCTATCCATGGGCCGGCCAAAAGGGTATTTATACACCTCTCCATGCCTTGGAGAGGTGGTTGGTTGTTAATTTTTCACACATCATAATGCATTTCTATCTTATGTTTACTTTCTCTCTCTAAGTGTTCATCCAACCCTCTCTCTCACTAAAACAACCTCTTTTCCTCTTTCCATGTATGTTATTTTATTGTTCTTCAAGAGTTTAGCCGATAGGAATCGTAAGCCCATGAAGTTTCAGGTAGGAGATATGGTCATGTTGAAAGTGTCACCATGGAAAGGGGTGATACGTTTCGGCAAACGGGGAAAGTTAAACCCTCGTTATATTGGACCATTTAAGGTACTCGCTAAGGTTGGAACGGTTTGTTGATAAAAATAATGCCTAAAAACATTATTAATATTTTTCACATCTTTACGTTTTCATAATCACAAAATATAAAAACGTTCAATGTAAAATTAAACGTAAACAAGTAATTAGTAGTAAATTTTTATTTCGAAAATTATATCACTTAAAGGTATGAATAAATAAATGTTTGATGCATTTTATGATCAAAGGAAATTTTTATTCAACCTCACACTTTTATAAAATGTTGTAAACATTTTTATAAACATTACAAAACATTTTCTACAATTAAAAGAAATGTTTTATTCAAAATAAACATTTTAAAATTTAAATTTTCGGACTTAAAATGGCTAGAAAGTTCCAGAAAATTCTCTCTACACAAAAGGACAAACTGGGGAGTGCCCAGTCTAGGGCGGCCCCCTTAAATACACGGGCGGCCCCCTTAAAATTAAGGAGACCGCCCACCTATTTAAGGGGACCGCCCATAGGTAGACGCTCCTTTAGATTGTCCTATAAATACTAGACTTTTTCCCACTATTTTCTCACCTTTTGCACTCATTCTTTCTGATCAAAAACAGCATACACATCTCATTAAAATCCTTTGATCATTTAATCATAAAGCTTTGTTTCCAAGTGATCCAAGCTTAAATCCTCAAGTGCAAGAGAAGAATACTTCCTACCATCAAGTGAAGAAGTATTACACCTTTGTGTGTTGTTGCAATCTTATGGCATCCATATCATAACTTGTAAATCATTTGTAAATCTTGTAAAGTTGTGTAGTTGTTAGATCTTGGTGATTGTTGTAAGTTAGGTGTGATTATAGTAGTGGCTTGTGAAGTAGTGGTGTGAAGAAAACTAAGGTGTGAAGAAGTTGTGTAGTCGTGATCAAGTCGTGAAGCAAAGTTGTTTAGCGAAGTTGTGAAGTTGTGGTAGATTGGTTCTAGCTAAGATTAGAACTCGACATCCAGCTTAGTGTCGAGAATCAAAATAAGCGAAAGTTGTGTAAGGTTTTCTCCGCCATAAAGGAGATCTTTGGTGACGAGGCTGAAAATGCAAGGAGAGAAGAACTAAAAAGACAGGATGAATTGGCTGCAAAAAGATTGCAAGAGGAGTTAGAGTTGTCTGAAGCTCAAAAGAAAAGAATGGCTCAAGTGCAAGAGGCTGCTCAGTTTTATACAGAAGAAGATTGGGACACAATTCGGGCTAAATTGGAAGCAAATGCAGATCTGGTCAAAGAGATTGCAGGAGAAGATGTATCTGAGGCTGATTATGCTCAGAGAATGGTGGGTTTGATAAGTCAGAGAAGAAAACTTATTGCAGAGCAAAAGGCAAAAGCTCAAAGAGATAAACCAATGACTCAGGCTCAGCAAAGACAGTATATGGCCACTTATTTGAAGAATCAGGGTGGATGGAAATTGGCTCAGATAAAGAAGCTTACAGATGAAGAACTTAAAGAAAAATTTAAGTATTTGATGAGAAGCATGGAAAGGTTTGTGCCTATGGATACAGAGAAAGAGAGTAGGAAACGAACTAGTGTAGAGCTTCAAACAGAATCTTCCAAGAAGCTAAAGTCTGACACAAGGGAGGATGTTTCTGTTCCTAAAGAGAAGGCTAAAGAGTCAATGAAGAGAGAAGAGGAATTTGAGATTAAAAACCAGTTTTAAGATATACTAAAAGAAAATCTTTGGTAAGGAAAGGATTGCAGAAGAAGCCTGAATCTGCAAAGTCTGGCACTGAGGAGGATGTTGAAGCCTACATGGCGGAAAGAGTAGATGAACCATCTTCAGAAGAGTTTCCAATAAGTTCAATTCCACAAGGACCAGCACCTGCAAAGATAGTTAAATGGCAGATTATCAAGACTGAAAAGAGAGGTGCTTATCAGATCATCAGGGAAGATAACACATATGTGGTATATTTGAACTTTCCAGGCATATTGAATGATTTAACAAGAGATGATCTCAAGGAGTTGTATAGGCTGATGATGTTGAAGTATGGAGATAATAGGCCTGAAGAAGAATTTGAAAGGGTTTTATGGGGGGATCTAAAGACTATGTTTGATCCACCATCTGAAGAGGATGCTATTTGGAAGTTGCCACATCAACAACAGATACTCAATTGGAGATACTTTCATAGCTGCAGTGTTCATTGTTTGATTGTGGAGGCTGCACACATCTATATGCTGACTGAGGTTAAGTATTCACTACCACCCAGAGTTTGTAAAGCTATGCTTGAAAAGAAGCTTTTGGGAGATAGAAAAGATGAGGTATGCTATCAACTCTTGAAGTTAATTGAGAAACAAGCTCAGCAGCAATAAATTTGTAAATGTTTGAAAGAATTTTTAGAGCTGTGGTATATGGATAGAGAGCTGTTTATGTAAAATGGAGTTAAGAAGAGATAACACTTGGTGGAGGTGCTATGCACTAACACAACAAATGGTTATTAGTCCACCATGTCTAACAGACATAAGGACTGGCTAGTCCAGGAGCAAACGGCTCTTGGTAAAGACTTCTCAAATCCGTTTATGGTTGACAATTTGCCAAAAGATAGTGGATTAAAGATAGTGGATGCTCAAAACACATGACCGGTAATCAAAAGTTATTTTCTTCATACAGAGCATAAAACGGAGGAAACGTAATCTTTGGGAGCAACTTTCGCGGTAAAATCATAGGCAAAGGTATGATTTCTCAAGACTCCCTAATAATTAAAAATGTTAAGCATGTAGATAACTTAACATATAACTTGCTTAGTGTAGGTCAAATATGTGATAACAAATGCAAAGTAATATTTACCGAACACGATAGCGAAATAATCAAAGACGAAAAGGTTATATGTAAAGGAATTAGGAAAGGAGGAATATATGTAATGAAACTAGGAAATAAACCGGAAAACAAAATATGCCTTGCAACATTGGACGAAAACTCCACACTATGGCATAGGAGATTAGGTCACGCTAATATGCAATTAATTTAATCATTAGCATCTAAAGAATTAGTTAGAAACCTACCCAAACTTAAATACGACCGACATTTTTGTGATGCTTGCCAAATTTGAAAACAAGCTCATGCGAGTCACAAGGCTAAAAATATAGTTTCAACAACTAGATGCTTAGAACTACTTCACATGGATTTTTTTGGCCGCTTCGCCATACGAAGTTATGGAGGGAATCGTTATACCTTAGTAATCGTAGATGACTATTCTCGATTCACATGGACTAGATTTTTAGCAAATAAAACCGAAGCCTTCGAAAAATCCAAAATATTTAGCAAAATGATCCAAAACAAATTAGGGTGTTCCATTGTATCAATTAGAACGGATCATGGTCGAGAAATTTGATAATGAAGTACAATTTGGAAACTATTGTGATTTAAATGGGATATCTTACAATTTTTCCACTCCTCGTACTCCACAATCAAATGGGGTAGTAGAAAGAGAAAATCGCACTCTACAAGAAATAAGTAGAACCATGTTAAACGAACAATCCATTCCTTAAAAATTTTGGTGTAATGCGGTTGATACATCAACCTATATAATTAATAGAGTTTCCATTAGACATACTTTAGGAAAAACTCCGTACGAGTTGTTAAGAGGTAGGAAACCAAACCTTAACTATTTTAGAGTATTCGAAAGTAAATGTTTTATTCTTAATACAAAAGATTACCTAACCAAGTTCGACCCAAAGTCATACGAAGGTGTCTTCCTAGGATATTCGCAAAATAGTAATGCTTACATAATACTTAAGAAACAAACAATGAAAGTTGAAGAGTCATTAAATGTAACTTTCGATGAAACTCCTCCCCCACCTAAAACATCACCATTGGAAGATGATGAGTTAGTCGAAGAAGAAGCTATTGAGGTTAGTAAAACAAAACCCATAGGCAATGATCTTGAAGACATCTCATTAGAAAATAATCAAATTGTAAATATTAAAGAATCCAAAACTCATCACCTAGAAAACATTATTGGTAATCTAAATCAAAGAACTCTTAGGTCGCAAGCTCAAGAGAAAAGCAATTTCTTTTGCTTTATTTCAACAATAGAACCTAAAAATATAAATGAGGCATTAAAAGATGAAAATTGGGTAATGGCCATGCAAGATGAACTAAACCAATTTAAAACAAATGATGTTTGGGAACTAGTCCCAAATCCCATGGATATGACCATCATAGGAACAAAATGGGTATATAGAAATAAACTCAATGAAAATGGCATAGTAACTAGAAACAAAGCTAGGTTAGTCGTCCAAGATTATAATCAATAAGAAGGAATTGATTATGACGAAACATATTCACCCATAGCTAGACTAGAGTCCATAAGAATACTTTTAGCTTATGCTTGCGCACTATAATTTAAGTTATACCAAATGGATGTGAAGAGTGCATTCCTTAATGGTTTTATCAATGAGGAGGTTTACGTGGCACAACTTCCGGGATTCATTGACTTCGCAAAACCTAATTATGTTTATAGACTTAAGAAAACTCCTTATGGTCGAAAACAAGCCCCAAAAGCTTGGTATGATCGATTAAAAGCCTTTCTTATTAAACACGATTACTCCATGAGAATGGTAGATAACACACTCTTCACTAAAAAGAAAGACTCCAACCTTATTATAGTCCAAATATATGTTGATGACATTATATTCGGATCAACTTTTCAAGAAATGTGTGATGACTTCGCCAAGATCATGCATGATGAGTTTGAAATAAGTATGATAGGGGAAATAAAAATTTTCTTAGGATTACAAATAAAATAATTAGATGATGGAATATTTTTTAATCAATCAAAATATATTAAGGAAATGCTTAATCAAAAATATATTAAGGAAAATGCTTAAGAAAATTGGATCTAGAAGACTCTAAGCCGAATAAAAACCCATATGTCAAGGTAACCAAGACTCAACTCACGAGAGACGAAGAAGGTGAGTTCGTAGATAATACCAAATATAGAGGCATGATAGGTATTTTATTATACTTAACGGCAAGTAGACCCGATATCATGTTTAGTGTTTGCCTTTGCGCCCGCTTTCAAGAGGATCCCAAAACCTCTCACCTAGAAGCGATTAAACGTATCTTCTGATACATTAAAGGCACTACGCATTTAGGATTATGGTATCCTAAGGGATCTGGCATAGAAACAATAGTGTATACGGATTCAGATACATCCGGAGAATTTAAGTAGAGTCGCAAGAGCACTAGTGGTGTTTGTGACGATTAATGGGAATGTTGTCTAACGATCTTGGTTCTCAGAAGAGCAACAACCGCTATTGCCATCTCCACAACCGAAGTGGAATACGTAAGCGCCAGAAAGGCATATCAACAAGCTCTAAAAGATGAAACAAAGCTCTCAATAAGACTATGGCGTTAGTTAGATGACATCCAATATTGAGTGATAACAAAGGGGCTATAGACATAAGTAAGAAACCCATTCAACACTCACGCACAAAACGACATGAGATTCGCCATCACTTCCTTCGTGATAATGTTCAAAAAGGAAATATCTCTATAGAAAAGGTCTTATCAAAAGACAACATAACCGATATTCTAACTAAACCACTTAAACGTGAGCCTTATAACTACTTACGTCTAGGTCTAGGAATGATGGAATAAATTGATTAAGTTTTCGGCATAATAAAGAAATGATAATCATAATTGAACCTTTGGTTAAAAAATCTGAGAATTTTTTAAACAAGGTGGTGGCTCCTTAATTCAATAATAGGGCGGCCCCTTTAATTTTAAGGGGACCATCCAGACTTTAAGGGGACCACCCACCTGACTGACAAAAAAAAATTCCCTCTGTGTCTAGGTTTCTATTTTACACAAAATCACAAGATTGGAAAAAGTCTATAAGAAAACTTTTACAAATTCTCCTATCCAAATGCATAACTCATTGTACATATATACAATAATCCTAATCTATTATTTTCCAAAAAAAATCTTTCTCACAACTAGGAGCACATGAAAATCAATTTTCACATATTATTGAGATATGCTAAAAATATTTTTCACATATGCATAATGTTCTCTTACTTGTTGTCAAAAGTATATAATCTAATATATATTTTCGACAATCTTGGTTGAGCAAAATTAAATCAAGGAGCACTTGGATTATTTTTTAGGTTTTACATGTCTTAGTGTCGAAATAATCGCTACTCCACATTTATCGCACTTAGGCACACACTAGGATTTATACAAAAGTTTGGTTCCCCTTATCAAGGAAAATTCTTTGTGTATTATATCTAGTTACTATTCCATATGTTATTCACCCTTATGATCTTCAATTCATATATGAGTATATGCCAAAATTATATAAGATATGTTATCCTATATCTGTCATACATAATGTAAATGTTTGAAATGAATTATAGTGCAAGTGCTAAAATCTTAATTTGCCATAAAGGATGAACTGCTGCAAATATAACCACCAAAATAGAAACCCTCACACAAAATTTTAAGAAAAAACAAATTTTGGGAAATCTGGAAAATGCAGATTTAGGCCTCCCTTTAATTTTAAGGGGACACGTCCTAAAAGCAAACATGGGTAAAACAGTATTTTCACCACCTCCCATTAACCAAATACCTTAGCTACTCATTTCCCTAAAGATCACAAACATTCTGATTAGATCCTTTAAATGTTCATATCTTCCCATTTAAAAACCTTACCTCCCACTCTAAATACATTCTCATCCATCATCATCACAATCAATCCCTCACGAAATGACATCTCCTAACAACCCTCATCCAAACCATAAAGGGTACCAAAATGAGATGTTAAACCCATTTGGATGGAAAAACTAAAAAACAACCTTGTAACACATCCATTGGCTCCAATTTAAACTTCCCTTCATTACACCAACTCTGACACATTGCGCGACTGAACCCAAAAATGACATCATTGGTGAAACGTCTCTGTGAGTCCATTACCATGCTGCACGAGTCTTTCGCCTAATACCTATCGTTATTGAAACACAAACACTCAAGTCGGCAAAGCCGTTGTGTACAATCTCACACTACAACGTGCTGAGAATCAACTGAGTTATTCTCACTCGTTTGTCTTCTCTACAAAATAAACAAACCAGATATAAACAACACAAAACACAAGATAAACAATAGGAAAACCAATAAGACTCTCAAGAAGAGGTATTCAAAGACAGGCGAATGGCCAGGCGGTCAACATAGCGCACAGCACACAACATATATCACTGAGCAACAACACACACACATACACATCCGAGTTCTCACCCACATTAAAGCTTGCTATGTTTGCTATCAGCTACATCACTCCTTGATGATAGCACATTCACTGCTCCACACCAATATAAACATAAAGCTCGCAATACACTTCTGGAGACACTATTCACTTGAACAATGACAACATCTAGCTCTCATTCCACACAACCTAGTCATTCATGGCAACACTCGAGCTCTACACTTCACTCATTAGATGTCACATCGAGCGCACAAGCAAACATTTACGTACTTACCATTACAACAAACACGTGTTTCTATCATCTCTTAACTCACAATACTATTTCAAATAGACTATTCTGCTAAAGAAAATATAATAGAATACTACTCACATCATTAAAGCGTATTATTGACTGAATGACAACGATCATCCAATACACTGAGTGTTATACACACATATCGGAATAAATATTTCTGACTAACACATTCTCTCTACTACTACAAAGGAGTCAGACCATACTGAGAGAGTATTAGCAACACACTAGGCACATAGACAGCACAGATTGGTGTGTTGAAGTGTGTATAGTTATCATTAACTGAGAGTCTATCTATCTGACATGTCGAAAACGTCCTCTCAGTACTTCTCACAGAGGGCGTTTACAATTATTAGGTAGACATAGCATTGTCTCTGGAGCTGTTCATCACGTCGTCTAATATAAAGTATTATATCTAACTTTGTAGTACTACGCGTGTTTATCACACTGGACATCTACAGGATGTGATGTAGAGGATAGACAGTTGCGCGAGGAGTGAGCTGAAGACATTTAGATAGTTGAAGGGGAGGGGATAGGGTAGGTGACACAGAGGGATCTATCATCTTAGTATATACTACACTTTCACATATTCTACTTATTGTGAGTATAGAGTGTTATGGCGATATCTCAACGGAGCGATCCTAGTTATTCACATCTATCTGTTCTGTCGCTTGGAGTGAGTAAAGACTAACTTCGATCAGTTTGAGTGAGTATTTTCACTTCTTCGAGCTGTCTAGGTTGCGGGTGGGAGTGGAGTTAATAATAAATTATTTGGGTAGATTTGATAATGAAGTTAGGTAGGGTTAAATTTAGATAGGATATGATGTTGTGGTTATTTTGTGGTGGTTGTATGGTTGTGTGTTTTATTGTTGTGTTTGGGTGTTGTGTTTTTTGTTTGGGTTGGTGTTTATGATTGGGGTATTTGTTAATTAAGAAGATAAGGAAGGGGGGGGGGTGGGTTGTGAGGGGATGAAGGGTGGTTGGGGGGGGAAGGGAGGAGGGGGTTAGGTGGGAGGGAGAAAGTGTTATAGGGTAAGTGGTGTTTGTTATTTGCTGTGAAAGGGTAAAGGAGTGAAGTGGTATTAGTTTGTTTTTGGTGGGTAAGTGTAAGTTTTTGGTGGTTAGTTAGGAATTGGGAGGAGATTGTTGGGTGGAGTTATGAGAAAAATTGGGTGGGATGGGTTTATAGAGTGTAGGGTGTGATTTTGTGTGAGGTGGGGGAGTTGTGAGATTGGGTGTGGGGAGAGTAGTAGTGTGGATTGTGAAGGATTGATTTGGTAAGTGGTGAGGGTGAAGGGGGATTTGAGGGGGTAGGGGTAGGGAGGGAAGTGTGAGGTATGAGTGTGAATGGGTATGTGTGAGTAAGGTAGAATTGAAGTATGGGGAGGGTAATATTTTGAGAATGTATTTGAATATTATTGTTTGATGGAGGTATTGAGAAAAGGGTTTGTATGGTTTTAGGGGTTGGATGTTAGGGGTTGATGTGTTTGTGGGGTTGTTAGTTGGAATTTTTGAGGGTGAGGGATTGCTATGTTGAGGGAGAGTTTTAGTTGGAGTTGTTGGTTGGGTGAATGTGATTTGGGTTAGGATTCAGTAGTAATAGGTTTGAGGATATAATTGATAACAGAGTTTTGTAGAATGAAATATAAATGAGAAATAAAGAGGGTGGAAGATAGGATTGGAGTAGTAAGGTTTTGGGTTGATTAACAGAAGGTTAAGTAGGAAAGTTGTTTATATAAGTTTTTTATGTTTGGAAATGTGGTTATGGGGTGTAAATGAATATAAGTGTCAAGGGTTTAAATATAATTGAGTTAGGGTATTATAACTAGTGTGTTTTATGTTTGGAATTGATGGATTGGATAAGTAAGGATAAATATAATTGAAGAAATAAAGGTATTAAGGGATTATGTTTGTGTTATATAGTTGATGTTTTTGGTTAGTATTTTGATGTGTATGGTAAGTTTAGTTTTTAATGGTGAATATTGATTGTTGATGGTTGTATATAGATTGGAAATTCAGATGTGAATGTTTGATGAGGAAAATGTAGGTTGTAAATTTAGGAAATTTTGTTGAATTTTTTGAATAATATTAGTGGTGAGGGATGTTGAAATTGGTGTATGAGGAGGTATATTGTTTAAGATGGTGTAAATTTGGTTGGGATTATATGTGTGAGGATTGATTGGTGGCCTATTGAGATTTATTTGATGATCTCTTGGCTCTAGACTAGATTAATGCGTTTTAGTTTTAGTATTCGGAGGCTGGACAGACTGCCACCTATTCAATATGAACTAAACTAAACTCGGAGTGAGAAAGTCCAATAGAAGTCGTGTGTATCTCGCGTGCAAATGAGAAAGTTTCTTTTGAAAAAACCCGAATGGCTGGGAAGGGTTGTGGCATTGCACCACGTGGGTCCATGATGTCGTCATTCAATGTCAGCAATCAACATTGTGATTCTGAAAGCATAGTAATTGAGCCCAGGTATTCGCCGTTAAGTGTGTGTGGAGGCTTCTTTCCTTTACAAACCCTTTATCATACATTTCTTTTTAAATTCTTCAACCCCTTCAATGGCTTACCAAGACGTCATTAACTAACACCATTGTGTGATTGTTTTCCATTGTTAGCTCAATCGTAGTCACATCTTCCCTTATACACATTCATTCTCCAATCATACCAAAGGACCTTGCTATTTCTAACTATGGAGTAATCCTTGGGTAGAATCCCTCCGGCTTTTCTGGTTGGAATCATAGGACAAATAGCCTAACCGTTATCACCTTATGACTTCAGACTCGTCGTGAAATAGATTTTGTAGGTATGAGATCGTAACCATAAAACTTTCCGATAGCAACATTGAGTCTTTTAGATCACATTTTAATTACATTTCCTCCCTTAATTTTAAATTCAATGCACTTAGTTTTGAAATACTGTGTGATTAAATTTGTCTTAGAAAAGCTATGGGAAAACGTTTACTTAAGCATGAATTATATGGATAATATCTTGCTCGCCCCTCAATTTTACATATATTGACACCAAAAACAATGAAACCAATTTGTAAAATCGATATAAATTGAGGTTGAAACACTTAGTCATCTTATAACTATCATTCTAATTGAATTGTCCATTATATCTGTTGTTTATAAATAACTTTTGAGATGTTTGAATACATAAGAATGGTCGTGAGATGATGTATCCAAACTCATTAAATGTTGTTTTTCGAAAAACTCCCCCTTGAAAAGATGGAGTGTTAAACACACAATTTTTGAAAGATTTATGAAATCGTCATGAGAAAATTCTTTGAAAAATTTGGTTGTTCAAACTTTTTTGAAAAACATCATGTTAGAAACCTTCTCTTCCACTCTAAGGGTAAGCGCACTTATTGCTTACACAATCCCTTGTTTTCGTGAGCTTAAAAAACTTTGAATGTCTTGTAAAACAGCTCAAAGAACCGAGAAAATTGAATTTCTTCGTTGTTAGGATAAGTTCTCTCTATAATAATCTTGTGTTGTGGCCTTTATTTGAAGTCCGGGTGACGTACCTGATATTTGTACATAAGCCATTAAGAAAACTTAGAAATGACATGTTTTGAAAACTTTTGAAACTCACGCCGAACTTCAATTTACACACCCTGTCAATGTTCATCGAGCATTTCTAAGCACGTAAATGTTATCGATCCAAAGACATGTCCGAGAAGATTTATTTTTTGAAAACATTTCTGATTTTTTGATTTTGTATTTTCTTTTTGAAAATTTTATATTTTTGTATTTTTGTAATTTTGTAATTTTGAAAAATATATACATGTTGATAGGTTTTATTGATGAGTATCCAAAAAAGGGCAATTCCTTTTGCAGAACCTCCAGTTCAGCTTGGAGTCAAACATCTCATACCAATTTTGCCTGACAAGAACTGAAACCTATCTTCGGGAAGGGGCCTTTAGTAAACAGTGTCAGCCAATGGTATTCTTCTGACAAAGTACAATTTCAATTATACCGTTTTCACCTGTGTCTTTGATGAAATGATACCAGAGTATGGATATGCTTGGTAAACGGGAGAGCTGCACGGGGGTGCATGATATTGCTATTGCAGACTGCGGAAGTCGCAATACAACGGTATTATTGTTTGTAGTTGAAGCCATAATCTTGATTTGTGGTCCCCCGCATCACATTACTTGAGCACAACTTGCAGATAACGCCACGTATTCAGCCTCTGCGGATGACATTGCAGTACAATCCTGCTTCTTTGACATCCAACTGACTAACTTATCACCTAAGAACTGTATTCCTCCAGAAGTGCTTTTGCGAGTATCAAGGCAACCGACATGTTCGGCATCTGAAAAGCTAGTTAGTTCAAAGCCAGAACCCTTCGGATACCTCAGAGTCCCATGTGAATGGTACCTCTTAAGTATCGAAAGATCCTTTAACCCTCTTTGAGGTGTTTTCATCGGTCTTATTGCTTGATATCTGCACAATAACATACAGCTTGCACTATGTCTGGTCTACTAGATGTCAGATACACTGAGTGACACCGATTTTGCTACGATAGTCAGTTTGGTCTACGGGTTCACCACTCAAGTCTGCATCTAATTTAGGTTTCGTAGCCATTGGTGTACCAATGCTTTGTCCTTTTTCCATACCATGTTTTTCAGAATCTCTAAGGTGTACTTGGCCTGATTGATAAAAAATACTGTGGGATTTGGTGGGGGTGGACTGAAGTCCAAAAAAGATTCATTTTCCCCCCATTAATGACATCTCAAATCAACCGTGCATGTATTTTTCAAAACTTATTGAAATTTAGGTTTGTGGAACCAAAAATAATGTCATCAACGTAAATCTGCACAAGTAGAATGTCCTCCCCGTATTTTATCATGAATAGGGTCGGGTCAATGATACCTTTAGTAAAACCTTTGGAAATCAAGAATTTTGAGAGTTCATCATACCAGGCTCTCGGAGCTTGTTTCAATCCAATAGAGCTTTCCCTTAGACGTAAAAAACTTTGTCTGGAATGAATCAGGATCACGACTCCCGGTCTGGTTGTACAACATAAACCTCCTCCTTCAATGGACCATTAAGAAATGCCGTTTTCACGTCCATCTGATAAATTGGAAAAGACTTGTGTGCAGCATGTGCGACAAAAATCCTGACAGCCTTCCAAGCGAGCAACTGGAGCAAATGATTCTTCGAAATCAATACCCCTCTTCCTGAGCATAACCCTTAGCTACAAGTTATGCTTATTGCGAATTACAGTTTGGTCTTCATCCTTTTGTTTTCCATAACCACTTTAGCTTGATTATGTTCTTGCCAAAAGGTTTGTCCAACAGATCAAGACTTGTAGTCTATCAAACTGATGAAAGTTCTTCGCTCGCAATGCTTCTATCTATGCAAATCAGCCATATGCTTCCCTTGAATGTTTTTTCGGTTCAACAATACTCACGGTGAGTGCGAACATACACATTTCAGGATCTGTTGCAAGTTGTCGTCTTGTTTGCACTGGCTTGGATGGATTTCCACGAACTTGAGTTAACGGGTGATCTTTTGTCCATCGGTATTCTGAATTTTGAGGTTGATTGAAGGTGTGCACATTTGAATTACCAAGATTGCGTGAGGAAGACTCAGCCGCTTCTTGTACCGGTGTACAAAAAGGATTGGTAAATTCTGCTTGATCATCATTGTTTTCCTTAGCATGAACATTTGTAGGAGATGAGTCGGTTCTGAAGTAGAGTAAATGTTCTGTGATGGTTGTTCTTTGGATTAGAATTATCCGGTGGGAGAAGAATGACTTGTTGACACGAGAAGAACCATCATTGAAATTCATCGTACAAAGGACCAAAAAGAAGATCCAACTCCTGTTGTGATGGAACTGTTGTATCTGCTGAAGGAGAAACATTTAGTAGTTCTAGGTGCGGGTCAGGGATGTCATCATCCTGACGCCTTTTGTCGTTGGGAACGAGGCTGAAGTGTCATTAGCAACAACGTCTTTCTGATATCTCTTTGATCTCATCAAATCTGATATGGAATGATTGCAACTATCAACCTTAGTTCTCTCTGTTGTAGACACTATATCCTTTGATTGAGTGGAGTAATCCCACCAAAATGCACGAATCCCCTTTTATTTCTTTCATCTTATCCAAATTCAACCATCTCGTTGTTAGTAAACAAGTGCAACAAAGATGTGAATGTGTTTGATCGAGGGTTTTCTTTCCTGTCATTAAGATAGTGAAATATGCCGTTTTTCCTCATGAGTTCGGAGAGAGATTGCTCTGTTTTGATATAGCATTGCGGTTTGCAATTGCTTCAGCCCAAAGAATAAATGAAGTTAGAGCGAAGTATCGTTCGAGGCAGCTCAAACGAGAGTGCGGTTATCGTCTTTCGACAACAGCCGTTCTGTTCAGGTGTTCGAGGAGAGAGAAGTTTGATGCTCAATTCCTTCTCTTTAAAGAATGCATTAAGTGTCTTGTTTAAGAATCAGTGCCTTGTCAGTGCGAACATAAATTTACTGGGCTTGAAGATATTGCTGGATCATGCGTGAGAAAAAGTCGTTTCAAAACTTCAGGTGTTTCATCCTTGTGAACGAGAAAGAGAGTCCAAGTATATCTGGAGTAGTCAACGACGATTAAGGTAGGTTGGGTGGTTGGTTTCCAGAATATATTACTTCCCATTTAAGCTTGTGCAACCCGCAATGGACCACAAAATCCATATGAAGCAAGTTTTAACCGTCCTTCTTGAACTTGAAAACATGTCTTTACTTGAATGACTTCGTTTTGCCTTTACTCACTTCACAGAGGACCAGTTTGATCTTGACATACATCAGTTTTGGTAAACCAATCACAAACATCTTTCTTTGGAAAGCAAGTGATGTAGTCCGAAGTTGAGATGAGAAAGTCTTTTCGATGCCATAACCATGCTTGATTTGGTGATGCTTTAAGCCCATGAACCCAGATTGGAGCTGTATGAAGATGTTTCTTGAAGAGAAATGTATAGAGATCAGTTCCACGATTACCGGTTAGTTAAGAGTCGTATATCCCTAAGATCTCTAACAATACGTGTAGATTCCCGAAATGCATACCTCCAATGTCCTCATCACTTAATTTGGACCAACCGAGAAAAGATTGTGATATGAGAACCTTCGTCGTAGTAAACCCTTTCGATACCAAATATTTCCATTAACCAAATCATCCATAACCAAGATTGGAGCAAAATTGATCATTGCCAAAACAACGGCTACCCGAAGTATTTTTCCAACAAAATTTGCACAGCAATATAGATTGCCCTCATGTGCATTGTGCATCAGAGTGCAACAATGAATAGAGGAGATTGTACTATCTCAAGAGAATTAGAGGACGATGGAAATACATGACAAATTGTATCAAAAGTTTGTTGATGATTTTTAAGACATTATTTATACCTAAGATACATTATCTAACGGAAAAACTAACATTCTTAGCCTACACTTTCGTTCCTATACTTTAGGTACCCATATTTTCCCTTTTGTCTTAGGAACCCATGTAAATGCATGATGGGCATTGTTGTTGCTATCCACCTTTCCATGGCCTTACTAGTCTTCTTATACAACATCCTATAGTAACTCTTTGAATTTGTGATAGTGGATTCTGATGCAACTGTTTTCTTATGGGGTGTTGCAACAGATTTGTTCGCTTGACTTTTGGGTTTTCTAGTACTAATAGGCACTACATTAGGCTTCTTAGTTCTAGCATTTACGTCATTCAAAAACTTAGAAACATAAGCATCATGATTCGAATTAAACACACATTTTCCACATGTAGCATAAACAACATTTAAATTCAAAGTTCTGGAATTTAAACTGTCATTACACGCAGTTATAGAGTTTGTTTGATTAGAAATATGAGAAATCCTAGGGTGGTTTCTACTTTAGTCTTCTTAAACTTCACTTGACTAGTGTTTTGCAGAACCTTATCTTTCATTTGATTGCTCCTAGGCTGTGGTCTGCTAACATTAGTTCTGTGAGCTACTCCTGTAGATGTAGACACGCGAGGATTAGTATTCCTAGAAGTCTGAGTCAACTGTGGTGCTCTAGTTTGTGTTGTACTACTTGCAATTCGATACATGCCTGGTTTAATCACATTTATGTTTCTTACAGCTTGCGTTGCTGTTTGAGGTAAATTCTGTGGAGTGACTGGTTTTGATAAACCCTCTGACTCATTAGTTTTTGAAACCGACTTTTTCTTTGCAAAATTTGTTCTCTCAAGAGAGTCTGAAAAAGGAGCCGGTTTTCCTAAAACTGATGGTTTTGGAATCCTTTGAGCATTTGGTTGTCGAACAACAGATGGTTTATCAAACTTAGTGTCCACAGATTTTCCTTTGCATTTTTCAATGAGTTTCTTTAACTCACTTATTGCAATGTTCTTGTCTTGCAGTTGAGCTTTCAAATCTTGTATTTCAAAATATTGTTCACGTTCCTTTCGAAATACATTTGACGCTTTTTCTTTGCAAACTGTGTCATTTTTCAGTTGTTCTTGACATTGTTGTAAAGCGATTTCAAGAGAAATTGAGTGTTTTTCTAATTTAGCAAAACTTCGTAAAAGCTCAGTGTAAATCTCTTTACTTACAAATTCAGTTTGTTCAGAAAGCTTTTGTGCAAGACAGTCACATTCCCTGACTTTATGAAGATATAAGCATTGTAATTCAGTGATCTCATCTAAATCAGATGAAGATTGCAAATAAGAACACATAACATCTTTAGACACACATTCTTGCAAAAGCATATCATACATGTTGGAAAATTCTGCCTTATCAGATTCAAGTTCATCAATTTCATCTTCAAGAGATTCAACGTACTTTAAATCTGCATGCATTTCTTGCTTAAGTTCATGTACAAATGCGAAACTATCATTCTGAGTCTTAAGGGCAAGGGGCATCAAACATGTCTTAACTAGGATTTCCATATCTTGCGCAGTTGGGTTACGAAGATGAAGAAGGTCGTTTGAATGTTTTACCCATGCTTGATTGACAATTTCTTTCAGATGATTAATGTTATTCGTCATGACATTATATGCTTGTCTACTTTTGCTTATTGATTTAGACACTGGTAAGAAATCTATGTTTTTGAAAATATTTGGTTTTGTTTTCACAAATGATTTTCTCCACATTTTCTTTCTTATTTCATTTGCCTGTGCGAACTGAATTTCATAATGCTGAGTCGGGGGTTTAAAAATTTCATAAAGACTATTTAACTTTGTGTAGTCAAAAGGTTTCACTAAGTCTTTATTCAATTTTGATCGACTCTCGTTATCAAGAGTCAGAGTCTCTTCCCGATCGGGGACGAGTCTGTTTGCAGGATCAGATTGGTCATGTGGGATCGCATACAAACATGGTATCTCATTTTGAGCCTTTTTGAGGTACCTTGGATTGGCAAAGGTAGGTCTTCCATTAAATGTAGGGCATTTGGGTGCTAACATATGAATGGTTTGGATTGATTGACTCCGTTTGTAAACAATTTCATTCAAAAACTTTAACTGGTTTTCCATTGAAATCATTTTGTCAATATCTTTTTCTTCCTTAAGCTTCAAATCCGTTATTACCTTTGTTTTCTCCTTGACAAGACCTTCGTAATGTGACTTGGTTAAAAGACTCTGTTTGACTAACTCATCATGTTTCTCTTTGACAACTGAAATTTCATAGGCTTTAACTTTTAAACTTTCTTTTATGTCAATTTCTTTTTGAGCTAATAGTCCTAGAGCTTCATTTAACCTTCGTTCAAGTTTGTCATAGTCAATTGTATGATCATTAAAGCCTTCTGAACCTCTCAAACTCAGTTGTTTATTTTGAAGTGGAAAACTAAGCTACTATCCTGGGGGGGGTAATACTTTAGATTCCCCTTAGAGTTCTACTAGTTTCCGCTAAAGAATAGATTTGCCTTAGTTAACTCTTGACGTCAAAGGTTGCATTTGCTTTCTTTAATTGCTTTGTGATCTTGTTATTTATCGACAATCAAGCTTTAAAATTAGCAAGTGGCAAACACGCTCATATCAACATTTACATCATTTTGGTCATCCTGAATATCATTATCACACATATCCGGTGAGTCAGGAGTGACATTACTATCACCCGTTTCCACTGCACATGTGTTAATAAGGATTCAAGAATGGTCAAAAAATGTTGGATGTCATTGGCACAAACAACTATTAGCGGCAGTTTTCATTATTATTTATTGTACTTGTTCCACTAAGGGTCTTCTAGTGTTGTGCCTGAGTCCTGCATTAGGAACCTCCTGAATCTTTGCATGTAACTGTAATTGTCGCTTCCAACTCTTGTTCATCAATCTCTTTATACGTGTCTGCTAGCCAGTCAGATTGCTCTGCTTAAAGTTGAACACCTTTTCTCAGCTTGTTTATACAGCAACATCTTTTCCTTGTGATACGCGGAGTATTTAACCCGTTTTGGCTTTCTGCCATTCTTTAGCATAAGGACCCAAATTCCTTGACAGTTTAAAAGCACTGTATCCAGGACTTGTTGCACTACTCGGACCAACCTACAGTTTCCTAGCCCCAACAACAATTTACTGCCCTCTGATTCCTAACTGTCTTAGTTTGATTGTCATTCTTGTACCTTGGATGTAGTATCCACATTCTTGTTTTGGTGTTTGAGGAAGTTCTGAGGGTTTGTTTGATTGGGTAGGTTGTTGAGTTTCTGAAGTTTTTTGCAAGGAGAGTAGCAAATTTTTCTGCATGAAATTTATCCTTTGTGCTTTGTTCAGGATCATGTCTTCTTCAGAAGCTTTACTCAGATGGTGGTGTGAATTGGGTTGGTATCTTTTGCCTGTGTATTGTAGTTGATGGGATCTAGTTGGAGTGAAGTCTTTTGATGTTGGTGCATATGATTGTGAGGTTTCGAGTTTGGTTAATAAGGGTCGTTGAAGTGTTGAGATTTAGATGTAGAGTCCAGCAACAAAGTGCTAATGGGTTAGTTTCTTGGCCATCTTTAGCTCGGAGTTCAGTTAACTTCTTTTGGTTTTTGTTTCAGAATGTCAAGAGCTTATTGTATGAAACTTCATCCAACTTATGTTGTTGCTTGGACAATTGTTACCAAATCTTGACAATTCTGTTGAATTGTGAAGATATTGAAAACATTTGACTGCATCGTAGCAACTGTCAAATTGTTTCTGATCATTTCATTCATCTTCTTGTTGATCTTGTGTAGTAAGACTCAATTTTTTCTCCATAGTGAGGGTGTATTGACAACTCCAAATAAGTTTCTCCTTAACATCGTGAATATTGAGTGATCACCTTGTTGTAGCATTTGTTGGCTTCCAATTTCTTGAGCTATCTGACATGCATCAACAGTTGAGTTATTTCATCTCATTCCAGTCAATATACATAAATGAATCGTTCTTTTTCTCGATTCAAAAATGAGCTTCTGTTTTCAGGAGTCATATTCATAAATGTTTCGACTGTGTTGTTAGGAACTGCTTGGAGCATCTCTGTTGTAGGGATACAATGGTGTTATGGACAATCCTTGGAGTGTATGGACCCTTTGAGAATGCACTCCGTAAGGCATCATCATTTGGTCGTGTATTCAATGTATCGTAAGAACGTGATCGGTCTTTGTGCATTATCGTCTGTTGCAAGCATTTGGTGGACACGATCTTGAACTAAATGCCATTTGTTGTTATGCATTGTGCTGTTGGTTCGTGGAAGTTACAATTGGAGTTGTCTATGATGATTGATTTATTATATTATGAAGTGATAAAGTGGATCTTAAGTTAGATGTGTTGTGAGTGAATTTGTGATTAATTGAAAGTAATTTAATTTCCAGGATTTTACAAGTCAAAGATATTTTAACTGAGAATATTGAGTTCTTTCGCGGGATTTTATAAACATCGGAGGAACCGTTGAAAAGTTAAATTGATGTTGTTAAAGTTTGTTGATTATGTTTGTTGTTGTTGATTAATTGTCCTTGTAGTCCGAATTAAAGTCCAAAGTCCTTCAAGTTTGTTTGTCTTGATGTTATGTTTTGATTAGACAACGATTAATAGATTCCCAAATTCGGTCAAATACCACCTGATGCGCGGAAAACAAGGGTTTTCAATGGACAAAACGCAGTCTTCTTTAGACAAAAAGCAATGATGATTCTTGGACAAAACGCAGTGATGTCTTGAAGCAAAACGCAGTGATGTCTTTAAGCAAAACGCAGTGATGTATTTAGGCAAAACGCAGTGATGTCTTTAGGCAAAACGCAGTGATGTCTTTAGGAAAAACGCAGTGATGTCTTTAGGCAAAACGCAGTGATGCCTTTAGACAAAACGCATTGATGTCTTTAGGTAAAACGCAGTGATGTCTTTAAGCAAAACGCAACCAAACATTGAAATGGGCAGAGTTTATCCTAGGTAAAACGCAAGAAGGTCTTCAACTAAGCAAAACACAGAAGCAAAACGCAGCTTTGAGGCAAGTCACAGGAGACAAAACGCAGGACCAAAACGCAATGATTTTAACAAAACGCAACATTCTGAGACAAAATGCAACAAGTACAAAGTGTCATTTTCAAGGTCGCTTTCGAGTTGTACTCGTTTTTGTCTCTTCCACAAAACGCAATGAAGTTTTTTACAAAACGCAACGAGATAATAATACTTCAAACTTTCAAATAAGCCCAAATCTTCCAATGTGGTTATGTGAATTAAGCTAACCACTTACCTAAATAAAGCTATTTACAAGTATTCTAAAACAAGAAAGTAAAAGGCTTTTCGGATCAAAACAACATAACTCCTTAGAATACAAAACGCACATAGTAAATCAAAAAGTAATACATAAGAAAATTGATATTCAAGCTATGAAATTGCTAAGCATATCTAGGAAGAACAATAAGACAAAAGTACACGATTTTCTTTCCAAAAACTTGAAATAAACCATACTTCGTTGTTTAAGCCCACGAAATAACGATTATTTAAGCTTTAAATCACGAAATTCATATGAACATCCACCCGGAGGCGACTGATACCATATGTCTGGTAACCAAGTAAATCACATCACTTCATTTATAAGAACAAGCAATTTAAGATTAGGAGATGAGAGATTTTTAGAGAGAGAGAATGAGAGAAAATGGAAAGGATTACTTGCAAATGAAAGTTACAAATGATAACAAAACACCCTCTCCATCTTGAGAGGGGTAGTATAGTTAAGATAAAAGGTTTGCATGCCTTTAGTAATTCTGGGCGGGATCGGGTTTTTTCTTGGCTTTGCCTGATACACGTGATTCGATTAGATTACAAATAAGAGCCCAGTTTACCGTCTAGCTTATTCAGTATATTTAAATTTTAATGACCGAGATCCTAATATAGTTAGTGAACGAACGTCCATTGTTCGACTCAATATTTGAGGCTAACAGAGACACTTAAAAGGTTAAAACTTAATCTCCATAACAAGTACTCATCTCTTCATGTTCCTATTTACCGGTATGATGTTACCTTACCAGTGATTCTACCTCCTTTGGGTTTCTCCTCCAAATGCAACAAATGCCACCATAATTTCTTATAATCTGAGAGGTAGACTTGTGTGCCATAGTCTGTACCCTAGAGCCATACACTGTCTATATTACTCTTGTTTCCTGGCATATTCTAGTGTTGATATTTGCCCTGCACAAAAGTAAGAGAATCCGGCTCTCTTAGGGACCCAAGCCATTACAGACTTGGATCTGCCTTGTGCATCAACATAGTGAAATCTTTTAAAATTCATTGATGCACCATTGTGTCTGAAGACATGGTCTAAAACCTTTTGTTTTCGTCTCCAAACCCAACATGTTGAGGCCTTAACAACATTAACCTCATTTCCCTTATTATTACTTACTACTGCTTTTGGCCCAGCAGTAGTAACATCTCCCTTAACAATATTAACTTTTTCTTTTAAATTAATGTTCTTATATGTTGTAGACTTGTTAAAGGGCCTTCTAACATGTGTATGTGCTTTATTTAAAACATTTAATGCTTTTGTTACACTATTCACTGTTGGTCTTGTGTAGGCAGTATTAATTGGTCTGGCAGTATTAACTGATACTGCTGCTTTTGAAATGTTTTGCCCAGCAGTATTAAGTGATTTAATGCCAGATTTCAATAAGACTGCTTTTGGAACAAAATTTCTTTTTGGATGAGGGTGAGTCATTCTTTAGGAATTTTGATGATTTTCCCTTTTAGCATTGTTCCATACAGTTTTCTCTACCATTTTCTTTTCATACAAATCACAATCTTTGATTAAATGATTAAAAGTGCCACATTCATAACAAGCTTTATTTTTAAACTCAAAATTACTTCTTAATTTCTAAGTCATCAAGTTATTCTGGTTTCTTTGGTTACCTCTAGGGCTTTGACTGTTTTTCCTAGGGTATTTAGCTTGCTTTTTATTCTCTATCTTCTTAACAAACTCCCTAGGTGTTTTCACATGCTCATTAGATTTAACAAATTTTATTTTGGCAAAACTAGGTTTTCTCTGTTTAGACTTAAACTTAGTCTCATTCTCATCCTCACTGTCAGATATTCAGTCTTTAATAAGTGGTTCACCAACAGACTTAGGTTTTGACACACTAGTCTTAGCGTCACTTGTTGCAGCATCAGGTATACTGGTTACTGACTCACTAAAAACATATTCTCCCTCATCAGCAAGTATCAAATCATATTTAGGGGGCATAAAGTTCTCAGTATAGGGAGGGGGAATAACATGATACTCTTTAATTGTTTTGTACCATTTATTTTCCTGACTATCAAACACATGACTATCAACCACTTGACTATCAAACCCCACACCAGTCTTGAACTTATCACTTACTTGAATCTCTAACAGTTTGCTTAGATTTTTAGATGAATTTTCAAACTTTTCTAAGGTAGTTTTAATCACATCTCTTCCTTTTCAGCTTTTTCTAAATTTCTTTCTAAGCTCTGTTATTGCATTATCTCTCTACTTAATAGTCAAGGTTAATAATCTTATGTCTTTTTTAAAAAACAACCTCATTCTTTTTTTACAATTTCTGTCTAGCCTCTATAGATTCTAGACCTGCTTTATAAGCACCTACATTTAATTGAGACTTATTAAAATCTTTTGTCAGATTATCATAATGTTCTTTGAGAGTTTCATAAGATTTTAAACATGCTTTAGAACAAGTAGATACCTCAGAATCTAAGCTTGAAGAACTTGAAGAACCTGAAGATGTATATGCCATAAGTGCAAAGTTTATAGGTCCTTCTTCAGCCTGATCACTCCAGTCATATCCAAGTCCATCTTGAGCCACCAAAGCTTTTGTCTCTGTTGTTTCCACTGTCACATTCCTCCTTACAGGTTCTCTGTTCCTGTTCTCTCTTAGAGCCCTGCACTCCCTTGCAAAATGACCCTTTTTATGACAGTTATAGCATTCCACCTTTGATTTGTTAAACCCTATGGTCTCAGAACCATTTGCATTAATCTTCCTTCCAGTCTTATTTAGAAATCTTTTGGCTCTCATGGTCAACATAGCCATCTGCCACTTTAGATCCATCTCTTTCAAGTCATCAGCATCAATCTGTTGTAAGTCCTCATCGTTTAATTGTGGACTATTAGATTGGTTTGCAAAGAAAGAATAGATCATAGCATCACTCATACTATCAGTATTGGCAGAGTTAGAACCATAAGCTTGATTGGAACTGCCAGAGTTATTGGAAGAACAAAGCCAATTCTGGGGAATGTTGGTTTGAGCTTGATGACCCCTTTAACTTTAGTTTCATAAATCTTTAGATTGTTGTATAAGTCATCCATGCTTATGGTGTCTAAATCAGGTTTGTTTCTCTAGATCAAGGTGTGAGTCTTCCATTCTGATGGGAGACTTCTTAGAAACTTCAGATTCATATCTTCTTGAGAAATAGTTTCACCCAGAATCTATAGTTGACTAATAAGCTTTGAAGTTATATAGGTTTGATCAAGTCCTTTAGGAGCTTGTTCTATTGAAATTCTCATACTGTTGCCTTTAGAAGATGTCTTCGAGTTTTGCATTGCTCCTTATTACCTCCAACCTTGTCTCTATTGGCATATTCATTAGAGTCTTGGCACATTTGTAGGTTTTAAACTTTTAGATGATGTTCTTTTGGAAGTAGACATCTCAATAGTGTCCCTCTAGCTTTTAACTCATCTTCCTTGCTAACTTCTCCTTTGCAGTTGTAAGAGGATATGTTTGCTCAACACCATCAACAGTTCTCTTTGGTGGAGGTGAGTCTTCATTTACTATTACTTCCCAAAGAGCATAATCTGTCATTAGGAAGTATTGTTCTATCCTCATTTTCCAAAGCTCAAATTCTCCTAGATTGAGTACTAGAAGTTTTGCAGCAGTAACCATTGTTGAAGATCCCGCCTCCAGTTTAAACATTAGTTTTTGTAATCTGTTAGATTGTTTCTTCTAATTCAAAGTTTCTCAACAAGCTCTGATACCACTTGTTGATCCCACTTGAATAGATCTTGCTTAGCTTGTATGAAGCTTAGTTGTATTGAGTAAATCCAAGACAACTATGGTAGAAACTTTGATTATGAATATCAAAGACTATGCGGAATCTAGTCAATGATACTAAGAAGAATTATTTATAAAATAGTAACACAAAATTAATAACAAGACAGATTACCAAACTTTCAGCCTCAATATGAAACGAACACTCTTAATTGTGTTTAGGTTTATTAAACCTTAAAGCTACGAATATCAAAAGATGTACATGTAAACATTAGGCCCTGTGGGACCTCCTTTTGATTTACACCCAGGTGTACCTACAAGGCTTACAATACTTTTTCCTAACTTATCAAGAATCTTTTTATAAAACAAACGTATCTCTTAAATCATTAATTTTATACATATTCTTCTTAATCAAATAACGATTACTTATCTTCCGTAAGTTTCTTGTTCTCAATCATCTTGATCTTATCTCTATCGCTATTCCTTCGAGCAGTAGAATATCACTCAGCAGTTGTAACTGAGCACAAGCATCATTAACTACTTAAAAATTTATTCTAGCAACACTAACATATACTAGCAGTACTAACTTTTGTACTAGCAGTAGTAACTACTTAATATATTTTCAGTCTTCAGATCTAAGCAGTCTTAACTTCTACTAGCAGTAGTAACTTTATACTAACAGTACTAATATATAATAGTAGTAACAAGCAGTAGTAACTTTATACTACTAGTACTAACTACTTAGCATAATTTTCATTAGTATTACCAGCAGCACTAAATTATGCTTGACAGCACTAATATATACCTGAGCAGTAGTAACTCTAAGAATCATCTTGAAGTATTTTAAACCCAACAACTGGCACTTTTTTGAAACTGATAAATTTTTATAAATATTTTATTATGATCAACTTAATAGGAAACCGTGCATATAAGGAACATTAAAAACGGAATTAAAACGAATGAGTTATGAGTTTTACAAGATTTAAGTTTATAAAAATGATTTTATAAACTATTTTGAATTTACTGTGTTGACACAGATTTTAATAAAATCTGTGAGTATTTTATTTGGATAAATAATAATTATAAAAACTAATTAATTTTTATAAATATTTTTTTGTGATTTTTATAAAAATGTAACAATTTGATAGAAGTGTAAAAAGTGGTTTGCGAGTGTTTTCGGGTCCGTTTGGACTATAAAAACCTTAAGAAATATTGTAGTAGCATTTATATAATATTTATATACGTTTTCAACTTTATAAATATTATTTTACAAAACAATTAAACCATTTATATAATATCATTATATGAGCACCTTTCCCACAAGACTTACAAGTGCATCGTTGACAAAAGATTCCATCTAACGAATCACCATACTCGTAACAACAATTGTGGTTAATTTGTGGAGGACTTTGCGAGGAATTTTCACCGGGGTCCTGTTTGACAACGAATGGCTCTCGAGGAGCATTAACAACGTTGGTATTGTCATCGGATGACTCGGAAGTGTCTTGGAAGTCTTGGAAAAATCCATTTTCAACACAATATGTAAACAAATCTTCCTTAAATTTCTTTCGTAAAAGAGCACATCCTCGACAATATGGACCATCAATCGGGTTTCCACACTTTGCACAACTAGGAGGGGGTCGTTGAGACGAGTCGGGTGTTTTATTAAGATCACAAATGATCTTGTCGACGAGACCCCCTTTAGAACAACAATAGTCCATAGTGTACAAAGCTCCACAAGACGAGCATTCTTTAATCGTGTAAAGGGGATTTAAACGATAGTCGAATGACGCCATAAGAATTAAAAATAGAGGGATAAGAAGAAGAATTAAATGACAAAGAGGTTAAAGGAGATTATTTTTGGTTTTTCAAATTTTTTTAAACAACATATTTTATTAACGGACAAAATGAGATTGAATAACTTAAACCGATAATCAACTTGCTTCACGGTAGCTCTCTAAAAGAAAAACGCACAAAGGAGCGGAGGAGCGGGAAAGCGCGAAGCTATTAAAAACCTTCTCCTTTCGGGTCGTAGTTCGTAAGAACGACCCTCCTTATACCCCTCTTATAGTTTGTTAATTGATTAAAGGTGAGCCGTACCTCGCAAGTGACACAAAGGCAAGTTTTAAATCTTTTGTTTGGGAACTTATTATGATAATGCTTCAATTGAAAGCATTATATTGATGATGCTTGATATGTGTGAAAACACATATCTATTTTATATCAAAATAGACCCTAAAAAGATAAAATTGTGCTTTAAATGCTTGAATATTTCTTGTTTTGTCTTTGTGATTATGTAGGTACGGATAAAGCAAAAATCACAAGAAAACGGTCAAAACCGGACAAACACGGACACGGGAACGGAAGAGCAAGCAAAGAGCCGAGAGAAAGCTATCAAAGATCAAGAATGGTCAACTCAAGTCAACCTTTGGTCAACTAAAGTAAAACCACAAAAAGACAAAACTCCAAATATTTCCAAATCAGTCCCTCATTAATTCCAAAATTACAAAAATAATCCCTAAAAACCTAACGGTGTTAACTCTTATAACTAAAAGAGTTAACACCCGTTATTTTCTTATAACACAAATCAAGTCCAAGCCCAATCCCAACACCCGGCCCAAAACCCCTTTATAAGCCCGATGTCAAACAAACTTTACCCGGGTTTATAAAAAGTCAAACTCTTACACCCGTATAAGTAAAATGAGCGGGAACAATCATTTTTCACTGTTCATCATCTTCTACTATTAACCACAAGGTCAAATCAAAGGGCAAAGTTAAATTGACAGTGTGGTTGGGTAATTTGAGTGCTAAGTTTTGACGTGGTAAAGTAATACATCACTAAGCCCTCTCCTTGGTGGAAACCCACATAGGGAATGCCACGTTGGATGCTAAGTAACACTCAAGGATGGGATTTTTACACTTGAAGTACACTCAGAAGAGGCACAAAGGTGTCACATCATGGATTGCCACGCTGGCAATCCGTGTGAAGCAAAGAAGTGATCCAACGGCTCTAGGGAAGCATCCAATGATTGAAGGAATGTACGAACAAGATTAAGAGGAGCGTGTAACTGAATTTAGACCTGGAAGCGTCTTATTCGGGCTATAAATAGACCTTCACTCATACACACATGAGTACCTTTTCTTTCTAGCTTAGCTTTTAGTTTTTAGCTTATGTAATTTTCATTATAAATGTAATTTTCCTTAAGTAAACTTTTGTAATTTCCCTTTTAAAGAGTATTGTAATCAAGTTTTTAGTGAATGAAATTAAGTTTTACCTTAAAATAATCTTTCATAAGCTCCTATTTCTTCCCAATAAATTTTGTTACTGTTACATAAGCTCTTAAGCTACTCATAAGCTCAAACAAGCTCATCTAAGTCTCTAAGCTTATGTTTGAGCTTAATTAGTCCCTTAATCTATTTAAACTTAAAAATCAGATAAAAAGTACCTTTGCTTAATGGATTTGGACTTTTGGAAGGGAAGCTTAAAATGGAAGAGCTTCCAAGGACTTAACTAGCTTATCCAAAAGATAAGCTAGAGCTGTTGATAAGCTCTTTGAGCAAATTGAACCTTTGTTTAGCTAAGGTTGATTGTAAGTTTTCATTTACTTTTCCTGTCTTAATTCTCCTAATTTAGATTTGCTTATCTTACTTTGTATCTGGCTTATTTGTGCTTATTTCTATCTACTTGTGATTATTGATCATGTTTAGCCTTATGTTTTTAGACTTTGTAGTTTAAATTTCATTTTGTTTCTTATTGTTTCATAAATCAGCTAAAAACCAAAAAAGCACATACACAAACACAAAAACAAGCATATATTTGCCATTTTTATTATGTTTTGGGTCTTTTGGGTTCGTTTTGCAAGGTAAAAGGTATGTGTAAAATAGCACATACCAATAATTGACATAATTTATCATCAACTAGCTTTTGAAGAAACTTAAAATCTTATCGTATCACGTTACTAGGGAATTTCATGCGAGGGGTTCCATTTGGGTATTTGTTTTGACGAGTTTACAATTTAAAGTGCCCTGACTCCTCAAACGATACTACATGGCCTCTGGATTATGATAGCCCGAACAATGATACAATATTTCCATAAATTAATAAATCAAAGTAATACGTTAAACTTTATGAAGTTTTGAAACATAAACCATCACACTAAGACTTGACATATTACCCTAGGTTGAGTGATGTAGCTGTTACTTTCACTTGATATGTAGGAAACTATAAGGGGGGGGGGTTGAATAGTTTACTGGTTAATTGGTCATTTTAAAACTTTGCTTAGAAAATTATTAGATTCGAGTTATATGTCAATCAATCAACAATATGAATCACAACTAAATATCTAATATAATGAACTAAGTAAGCAATAACAATAAAGAGATAGAGAAAGAAACGATCAAACCAAGACACCAAGATTTATAGTGGTTCGGCAACGAAGCACCTCTTCGTTCCTACTCCACTCCCCGAGTACTCCACTCGAGATTTCACTATGTCAACAAGCTCCCTTTAGGCGGAGAAAACCGTTTACACGTCGCTTACTTTCTTTTCCGACACTAAGCTAGATGTCGAGTCCTAATCTTAGCTAGAACCAATCTAAGACTTCACAAAGTCTTTATACACTCACAAGATATATACCCTTGGATTGACACACAATCCAAATCACACCAATACACAATTTACACTATTGGATCTACACTCAATCCAATTTACACAACAACACAAAGTAAATGTAATGAAGATATGTGATCTTGAGGAGGAAGAGAGAGATCACTTGATAACAAATCGTATGTAGAAGAATACGATTGTTCTTCTCTTGCACTTGATTAGAAGAAGAAGGGAGGAAGAAAGAATTAATCACTTGAAAACAAGATCAAGATATGTAATCACTTGAAACAAAATCAAGGAATGTTAGTGATCAAGATATGTGTTTTAGAAAGAAAGGAAAAAAAGAGAAAACTAGATATGATAGAATTTTTGGCAAAAGGAAGTCTGTTTTTGAAATGGGTGGCCTAGTATTTATAGGGGACAAAAAAACGACCGTTGCTGGCGGCGATCCCTTATATATAAGGGGGCCGTCGCTAGACTCCGCTCCATTTTTTGTCTGTTTGTGGTGAAGGTTGTATCTGTTATGGAACCTTCCATTTTGGGAGGAAAATCAGAAATTCAAATTTTATGTTTTTAATAAAACTTTTCTTTTAATGAATAAATAATTTGTTTTTATATTTTTATAAAAACATTTTTGTGGAAGTATAAGATTTAAGAAAAATTATTTTCTTGATCACTAATCATGTTTAATGATTTGTTTATCCATACCTTAAGTGATTAATCCTAGAAATAGAATTTTATGATTAGTAATTTATAAACGTTTAATTTTATCGTAAACGTTTTCACATTTTGTTATTATCAAAACATTGAGAGGTCGAAAAATATAAATAACGTTTTTGGACATTATTTGTATTAACAATCTCCCCCTTTTTGATGATGACAAAATATAAACTCATTTAGTATAAAATTTGAAGGTTTATAAATTATTAATGAGTTTAATTCTACTTCTCCCCCTTTTTGTCGAATCCAAAAAGGTTGATCGTCGAGTTGAGTAGAGAGAAAGAAATCGACGATACAAGACTCCCCCTTGATGTAAGCTCCCCCTTGTTCGGGGCACCAAGGTATCGATCTTACGATAATTTGTTTGCTACAAAACAAGATTAGAGGTACAAGTGCAAACAAGCATAGCATGACAAATATCTTAAGGATTCAATCCACACATTTTGAAGCATAAATAAAGTTCATTGAAATTATTCGATATATGAAACTCTATGCCGTAGGGTTCCTTTTATACACCAAGGAAACCCTAGAAGGCTTTACAAAACGTGTGAAAGGATAATGCATATCCTTTCCTAAGATATCTCCTAAGATATCTCTAAGATAACTATTACTATTCTGTACCAAAACATACTTAACTAAATACGAACTGTATAACTATAGTACTATTACTCCCAACCAGTATATAACTTTAGTACTGCCAGACTTAACTTAGTACTGCCAGACTTAACTTAGTACTGCCAGAACTAACTAATACTACCAGACTTAACTGTTATACTACCAGTATTAAGTCTTTTACAATCTATTTCCCAACAATCCTCCCCTAACTTGATCTTCACTTGTGAACTTCAAGTTTCTTCAAGTGTATTCAATTTGAGCTTCCTGAGGATGTTGTAATTAAAACTCTTCGAATTATTCTTGAACTGCAATTCTTCAAATCATCTCCTTTTATCATTTGCAGCAACTATCTTCAATAGCTTTCATCCACCCTTCATATCAGCAATCAAATCAAAGTTTTCAGACTATTCTCATCACTTCAGTTGTGTAACTCCTATGAAGAAGGTAAAGTACATTAGAAACTTTAAATGGAATTTGATGTCTCATTACCAGTTAGCCAATTACTCTGTATGTAGTCAGTCCTTTAGCCACCAGACAAGTGCCATGTCCATGGGTTGACTGAAAACATTTCACGCTCAGACATGAAACAATATTGATTTGAAATACTATATGGTTTTTGGCAAACCATAAAGCCATAAACGATTTGATATGCCCTTTACCTGTAGCCTCTTTGCTCAGGCTAGTCAATCCATGGGCACCAAGAAAGGTAAATTCCAGGTGGATTGATTACCATGTCAACTCTATTGTACAAGAAACATTTGGAGAGTTGATGAACCATCCACTTTTTGAAAAAGTCAACCATCCTAAGAAGGATTTATAATTTGTCTTTACCATAAGCCATAATCTTATGGACTAGTTATGGTTTTTCCACAGCCTTTACCACAATCCATAAACTTGTGGTCTAGCCAACTCTTTACTAACCAGTTATGGTGAGTTGATAACCATACAACTTTTGGTAAATTGTCAGCCATTAACGGATTTGAGAAGTCTTTACTAAGAGCCGTTTGCTCCTGGACTAGCCAGTCCTTATGTCTGTTAGATATGGTGGACTAATAACCATTTGTTGTATTAGTGCATAGCACTTCACCAAGAGATGGTCTCCTTCATCTCCATTCTAGATATCAAACTATCAATCTTCATTATTTTTTATTTCTTTCTAAGCCACTTGCTTCTCCATCATTTTCAAAAGTCTGTAACAATCCTCATGTTGGTTTTTCCCCTTGAAGCTTTTTATCTATCGTAGCTATGGGCATACCTCAGCAGATAAAAGATATTTTCTTTCAATCAACATATAAATATCTGATGACTCCAAGTTTAAGCAATGTACTCTGTAGGTATTATAATATCTCCAACTTATGATTCTTTGTTGACTTAATAAACTCCAAATAGGATCTGTACTAAGGGGTGCCTCAAACATATTCTTTAAATATTCCCAAAGTACCTTCTCATAATTGGTTTGTGGCCAAACAAAAGCTCATAAGGAGTTTTGTTTTGAGGTTTAGTCACTCTTACCCTATTAAAAATATAGCAAGCAGTACTAACTGCTTCTGCCCAAAAAGTAGTTGGTAAGAGTGAGTCTGCTAGCATAGTTCTAGCAGCCTCAATTAGGGTCCTGTTCATTCTTTCAGCAACTCCATTCTGTTGTGGAGTTCTGGCATTGCTATACTCTTGTTTTATTCCCTTGTTTCCACAAAATTCAAGCATATCTCTATTCTTAAATTCAGTGCCATTATCTGATCTAATGATTTTAACCCTATGACTAAGCTGGTTTTCAATCTGCCTAATGAAGTTCTGAAGAATGCCACTAGTTTCATCCTTAGAGGCCAAAAAGAATACCCAACTAAATCTGGTACAATCATCAGTAATTACAAGGCAATAACTTGCATGATTAATGCTTTTTACAGAAGTAGGACCAAAAAGATCCATATGCAAGGTGTGTAATGGCTCAGTGATTAATCTTTCTAATTTGGCCTTGCAGGAGGCCCTGTGTTGTTTACCTTTATGGCAGGCAACACATGTATGGTCATTTTTGAAAACCTTGGAAGGTAGACCTCTTACAAGGTTTCCCTTCACAAGTTTGTTTAGGTTTTTAAAATTGATATGACCTAACCTTCTGTGCCACAATTTAGATTCATCAGATGTGGCTTTAGCAATCAAACAGGCAAAACCTTTTGCAGGAGTAGGTGTCTTCATATCAAAACTGTACATATTGTGATGTCTAGGGACCTTTAGAAGTATCTGATTTTCATCAGGCATCTTAAAGTCAGAAGACACAACAAGACATTCAGTTTCAGTAAAAAGAACCTTGTGCTGCTTATCACATATTTGTGATATTGAGAAAAGGTTAAAATGCCCTAATTCTTTTACAAAAGACACACTATCAAAATCTAAATTACCAACTCTTATTTTTCCTTTACCAGATATGTAGCCTTTGCTACCTCCAAAGGTAACAGATCCCCCATTGAATTCTTCAAAATCCTCCAGTTGATCCTTGTTACCTGTCATGTGCCCTGAGCATCCACTATCAAATATACCTCTATCTACCATGTTCTTCAGTGGATGATCCTGCACATGAAAAAGAGAAATTAGTTTCTCTTAGGGACCCAGGCCTTTACAGGCTTGGGTCTGCCTTGTGGACCTTTAGCATTCACAGTTCTAATAAAAGTTGGTCTACTGTCACAATTGGAGTTTGGTTTAGAGTTCCTCCAATTATAACCTGCTGAGGTCTTAACAGCAGATCCCTAATTTCCCTTTACAGCATTAGAATGAGACATTTGTGCTGTAATTTTTGCAAAGGGTCTTCTTACAGATGAATGTGATTTAGAAAAATGCCTTCTTTGATTAAATTGATTCACCTGTGGTCTTTTAGGACTAAAACTGTTTGATGTCCTGGTAGGTACTGGTTGTCTAAGGGGGTGTTTGGGATTGCGTTTGCATCAAGATTATTTGATTATTTCAGTTTTTAAATGCAAATAATCTGAACTTAGTGTTTGGATACCAAAATCATAAAAGTACTTTTTTGCATTTTGAAAGCCTCAAAATGTTGTTTTGAAAAAGCAGGTGAGTTGGTGCTTTTTGAAAACGTGATTTGAGAGGCCCATTGATTAGTTGTGAAATATTTCATATACCCTCAGATAATACCTTCGTCTTCTTCCTCTCAAATGTTACTTTCATTCACTTCCTCATTATCAAAGCAAATCTTTAACAGGTTATATATTATTCTCAGCAATTGTATCCTTCTCACTGATCAACCACAAACTTTTTGGTGACACCCAAATCAATTTTGGAGAAGCTCAATTATGGAAATATTGACTAGGGTGTTTTGGCTGCTATGAAAATGGGGATGAAAATGAGAATGAGGATAAAGTCAAAAGATAAAGTGAATGTGTAAGAATGATATTCTTTTATTGGACCAAAACATATTTTTATTTATACAAGACTCTTGTAATAATGTGACTCAAAACAATGTTTTATATTATTTTGCAAATATATACTGTATATATTTTAGAAAATAGATACGGTTCTTATGCAAATATATTGCCTAAGAAAATTGTTTATTTGTAGTAATATTGTAAAACATAACCAATATATAATAATGCTTTTTTTAGTCATTTTACATATTAGTTTATTTGATAATCTGATTTGCCAAACACTTATAAATGTGATTATCTGATTATTACGATATATCAAACCGCATAATCAAATCCAAACACTATATTTTGAAATAAAGTTTTGTAACAGCTGATTATCTGATTATTCGTTTTTAAAAAGCATAATCTATTTTGAATAAGCAATCCCAAACACCCTCTAAATCTAACAGTATTAACATTAGTATTAACAGTACTAACTCTAGGCCTAACAGAATTAATATTTGTCCTACCAGTATTAATATTAGACCTAACAGAATTAATGTTTGGCCTACCAGTATTAAGTTGTACTGGTCTAGGAACAAATTGATTAGCATGATTAATCCTGTTGGTATTAGTCCATACTGGTTTTGCCACCATGTTACCAGTATTACAAACCCTTTGTTTCTTAACCTCAGCCTCTTTTGCCACTTTCTTTTCATAATAGTCACAATCTTTAATCAAATGACTTAGACTACCACAAACAAAACATTTCTTCTTTGTGAAAGAGTAACCTTCCCCTAGTTCTCTTTCCATCATAGCCATTCCATTCTTCCTTGTTAACTTTAAGGTGTTGGTTGATCATTGGATTGGTTGCCTAGGAGTTTTATGGTGAGACACAACTAGTTCAACTTCTTTTTTGATTTTGGAGCAGCACACACCCTTTTTCAGTGTTGTTATAGGTGGTAAACACATACAACACTTCTGAAGGTACTCTTGAAATCTCAGATTCAAGATCAACAGAATGTTCAGAGGAAGTTCCAATAGATCCTGCACTGTCATTAGATTGACAGGTAGAATATTCACTGGATCTATCATCTGATACACTGGGTTCAGGCTCTTGGGGTCCCTTTTTACCATAAACATACAAAGACTCATCAATTTCTTCTTGTGGTTTAGGAGTTCTCTCCACTTAAGGGATGTGGAACACCTTTAAAATTATTAGCTTTTATGAATCTACTGTACAAAGGTTTCCCAACTGAGTCCTCTTCTGTACCCTTAAAAACAGAAAAATTCATTTCTTCCTCATAACTTAGAACCTCATTGTTTGATTTTATTTCATACCCTAAGCCAATTTTACTATTTGAACTCATGCCAGAATTAATTAATCTCCAAAGATTCTTGGAAGAATCTTTCCATGAATCTAATGTTTTCTGCAATTGTTCCTTTTCTTTTACAGCTTTCATTCCAATTCTCCTATATTTTTTAAGCTTTTCATCTTTTTCATATATTTCATTTGCCTGAAATGTAAGCTTTTCATTTAGAGAAAGTTGCTGTTTTTGAAAAGTAACAAGTTGAGCTTCTAGTTTCTTAACAGCTTGACTATAGGCAAGTATTTGTGCTTCTTGATCACCTAACTGATTCATTTGTTCATCACACAGTGTTTTAAGGGTATTGTATGAATCAATGCAAGTTTTAGAACACAAAGATACCTCACTACTGGAGCTGATAGCCATGAGTGCATGATTTGTCTCTTCATCTTCAGTATGTTCTCCCCAATTGACAATACCATCATCCATTGTCAGCAAGCCCATCTGATTCTTCTCTTGCTTCCCAGCTTCTTGATGTTGATAAAATGAGTCTCTCTTCTTCTTTCCATCATGTGTCCCCTTTGCTGTACATTCCCTAGCAAAGTGACCAGTGTTGTGACAATTGAAGCATTCAAGCTTCTTTTTGTCAAAACCAACAGGTGTTTTTCCATCAACACGAACTCTCCTTCCTGTTTTCTTATAGAACTTCTTCATTCGAATAGCAATCATTGCTATCTGCCAGTTTATGTCCATCTCTTCAATGTCCAAGTCATCAATTTGTTCCAGGTCTTCATGAAGCAAGTCCCAGTCCTCTGATTGTTTGGCAAAGAGGGAATAAATAACTTCATCAGCAAAACCAGCAAGAGCTTCTTTTTCAGGAATATTGGTTGAAGAAGTAGAAGGAGTGCAAGTACTGTAGGCACCAGTAAAACCAGACTTAACCTTATTAGTGCTGCTTTTGCTTTGTGAAACAAAAGCAACATTTTGAGCACTTGAAGATGTTTTTGAGGCACCTTGGATCTCCTGCTCAAAAACCCTAAGGTTATTGTACAAATCATCAATAGATAAGGTGTCAACATCTGGTTTAGTTCTCATAGTCATTGCCAGATTGGACCATGCTGGGGGCAAAGACCTGAGAAACTTATGATTTGCATCCTCAGTTGATACTTCAGCACCATGAGCTTCCAACTGAGAAAGTAATTGTTGAAATCTGTCATATCCCTTTTCTAACCCTTCTGAACTGGATATTGTAAATGCTTCAAACTGTTGTTTGAAAACAGCCTTCTGCATTTTCTTTGAATTTGCATTACCACCAAACCTAGTTCTGATGGCTTCCCAGATTTCTTTTGCATCATCCATTCCATGAAATCTTCTCATATGTTCCTTGGGAATGGCCATAAGCAAGATATTCTTAGCCTTCCTTTCTTTCTCAACAGCTTGAATTTCTGCAGCAGTAACTGGTGGAAGTATTCGAATTACACCATCCTTTCCAGTTGAAATTCTCTTCTTGGAGTTTCCATTCTGAATTACCTTCCAAACCTCATTGTCAATGTACTCAAGGTAATGCTCCATCTCCATAACCCATATATCATACTCCTCCTTCTTCAGAATTAGGAGTTTAATATTTGAGATAGCAGTTGTTTGAGGAATCGCCTGTTGTTGTTGTTTAGGTGCAGCACCAGTGTCTGATGCATCTTCATGGTTTGATGCCTCATCATCACTGAGGTGTTGAGAAAACTCATCATTAGCAGGTTGAGACATTTTGTAAAGATCTGAAATAAGGTGTTTGTCTGTGGTTCTTGTGATTCTTCTTACTCAGAGTCCCTCTATTGGCTCTGATACCACTTGTAGGTTCAAATTCTTGGATCTGATTAGCCTTTTGTAAGACAATAGCTAACTTGAATAAATCCAAATTAACTATATGAGAGACAATGACTATGAATACTATGTGCTAATGCGGAATCTTAACACAAGTACTAAGAAGAACAATTGTAAACTAACTTTGCTATTGATTTCTATTAGAATACTATTTCAATCTTATACTAAACATTGTGCCGTAGGGCTCCTTTTATACACCAAGGAAACCTTAATGGGCTTTACAAACGTGTGAAAGGATAATGCATATCCTTTCCTAAGATATCTCCTAAGATATCTCTAAGATAACTATTACTATTCGGTTACATAAACAGACTTAACTAAAACAGACTTAACTAAATACGACCAGTACTAACTATAGTACTGCTACTCTACCAGTACTAACTTTAGTACTGCCAGACTTAACTTAATACTGCCAGTATTAACTTAGTACTGCCAGAACTAACTAATACTACCAGACTTAACTGTTATAGTATTAAGTCTTTTACTAGTATTTTTACAAGCTATTTCACAACATTCTTTATGTGATTAAGACGCGCATGACGCTAGGGTCATGAAGCTCTAATCAATGTTATTGCCGCATAACAATAAAGGAATGAGTAACCTCAAAATTCACTCAATTATACTATGAAGAGGTATTTTGCAAACCCAAATATAAGGAGGAATACCCAATAATATTCAAATAAAGACTATCGGATAAAACATAGCTCCATGATATTTAAAATGATAGCGGAACCATATTAAGCATTAAAACATTTAAAAATTATACAAGTGTAATTTCACACACGCAAAGTCCCATTCAGTGACCGTGGACACTCTACGGTTGTGGTGGTGGGAAAACAACTTAGAAATTCATTTACATAGCTCGAAGGCCATTACAAAAAGGTCACATATGTCCCAGGTCAGCATCCTATAACAAACACTAAACATTCTAGTTCCGCATCCGTGACCATTAGGGAATAGAATAGTGTCCTCACCAGCAAACAGATCTTGATCATCGAGCATTTTGCATCTCATAGTCATTGTAGAAATAGGAGGAACCAAGCGTAGGACAGGGCACCGCAAAGGTTGTAGTGACATAGGCCTGGTAGTATCAGACGCTACTAGTACCATGTGTGGTACCCTTCCCTCGCGCCTTCCATGCGACAGCAAGATAAGGGACTTAGCTAATAGAAACAAACATACGTCGACGGAGAGCATATCTATCGGTTGCAATTTTATCCCTAATCTTTTGAACTGGATATTGGAAATGTCCAGGGAAAATGACAAGGAGGTGGCACCAACGACAGTTTAGTCCGGTGAATGATGAATGGGGACCATTAGTTGGTTAACATGAGGTTGTGATTCATTAAAATCCAGTCTTTCAGCAAGAGTTTCTTCCAAACGAAGAATGTTCATTAAAGTCTCGACGCTCGTATCCTTGTTGAACTTCAACTCAGCTAGCAAGGAAAAGTTCACATCCTGAAGCTCTTGCAAAGCAGAAACGTAATCACTCTTCGTGAAAGGATTGAACGCAGCAACATTTGTCAAGACCCTACCTTCATGGCCGTAAGTAATTCTAGCTGCTAACCCATCTTGCAAACCTTTCTTAATAGCTTTACTAATAGCTGCTCCGAGGGCAGAGAGATACTCTAGCGAGTGTAGACACTTAACAATAACAAGCTTCACGTCGTAGGTAAGAAGCCACCTGCGGCCGGCAATGGTAGTCAGAAGGTGGGGATAGAATTTCTCCTCCAAGCAAAGGGCCATCTCAGCAAAGTCAACATATTTATTATCAAACTTGTCATTCACCTCCTTCATCTTCTCATCTTGGAATTTCTCAAGTTGATAAATGCAGCTCTCATATGCCATAACCTTCTCCTAAAGTCTGGCAGAGGAAGTCTCCAGCCCGTGCACCTACGGAAACACGCAAATAAGGTACAAAAAAGGAGAAAGAAGAAAATAATATAAATATATCCAAGTGTAAAGACACATACCTGCTCAACAAGGCTATCATTCTGAGACTTAACAGAAGTAACCACAACATCTAAATCAGTAACTTCTTGTTCCCTAACCTTTACTGATGCTGCGAGATCGACCACTTTGACTTCCAGCTCACTTTCTCCTTCTCCAAGGTGGTGTTACGCTCCTTTAAAACCTGCGCTTCATCTCAAAGAGATTTCTCAATAGCCTCCAACTTAGAGGCTTCGGCACGAAGGCGAATAGCCTTCGCAGTTTCTGCCTTTTTCTATACCAACTGTGCCTTGAGATTTTCAATCTCCTTTCAGCAACTCATTTTTCTCATTAACAGCAGACCTCAACCTCCTATTCTCTTTAATATTATATTTGGCACGCATCCTTACTTTAGCACTCAGAGACATCTGGCGAGGAGCTCTGACATTAAATTCAGTGAATAGCTAATCATGCTCTATTCCTCGAACGGATGCAAAGAATTTTAAAGGAGCAAATTCATCCACCATCTCGCGACAGACGCGACCGTCATCAAGAAGGGACCCATTGGTCACGCTCCATTGAGGAACATAAACTTTCTGAAGGTCGGTATCAGGGTCGATGACGGTGCGGACACCGCTGACAAGAAAGTCACTTCTTGTAAGATCAGAAAAAATTACCAGCGTTAGGGTCAGCTCCACCAGCAGAGGAAGAATCAGCAGCAAACAAAGAAGGCTTAGAAGTTTTTTCTTTCACAACCACAGCAGGATCAGTCGTAGGGGCAGTGGTAGTAACAGCTGTCATTACTGGAGCAGAGGACCTGATAAGAGAATCAACTTCAGCCTCCGCAACATTAACACCAGAATGGTGAAAAGAGTCAGAAGAGATGACAAACCTTTGTGGAGCCCTAATGGTTCGAAGATTATGTCCGGTAACAGAGTCAGTATGATCTTCGTCCTCACGCTCCGGTATGGCAAACACGGAGGATGTCACGAAGGGCAAAGTGGGAACAATCTCACCTGTGAGTCCCAAACTAAATAGATCTTTGTAGCCTGCTAAGGGTGATAGCCAACTTGTATAAATACAAATTGACTATAGAGAAACAAGATATGAATGTCTTATTGTATTTGCGGAAATCTACACAGTAGTATTAAGAAGAATAATGAATACTAACTTTGATTCTATTAATTACTTAATTGGATTCAGATTACTAACTATGAGATATGATTGTATGAGATGAGATCTGTGTGTTATCAATGTGTGTCATCTCTCTAATGCCATAGGGTTCCTTTTATAGACCAAGGATAAACCCTAACAGGCTTACAAAACACGAAAAAGATAATACATATATTTTCCTACAATATCTCATACATATCTCTTAAACGGTACTAACTATTTTGTACTAACGGTACTAACTATCTGAACAGTACTTAACATTTTGTACTTTTAGTACTAACTATAACTAGTGTATAAGTATATCACTTAATGGTACTAAGTTAGGAACTCTCAACCTAATGATAATTATCCGGACATACACAATTTCCAACAATCCTCACCCTAAACATGATTGTTGAACTGTTTACTGTCTTTGTTTCTTTCGGTTTAATTCATCTTAAGTTCTTGGAGGATGGTATCCAACTGATTTGTTCTCAAATCTTGATCTTGATCTTTAATAATCTTTGACATCTTTTGCTATCCTTCTGCAACACGTCTTCAAAAGCAACATCTTTTCAGCAACAATCCAACTAAGTTAGCTTTGTAGTTTTTGGCAAACTACCAGCCATAAATAGATTTGATTTTCCTTTACCAGTAGCCGTTTGCTCTGGGATAGTCAACTCTTTATTTCAAAATATAGTAAGTTAATTACCATATAGTTTTTGGTAAACTGTCAACCATCCAAAGAATAGATTTGTCTTACTCCAACATTCCGTTTGCTTTGGACTTAGCCACGCTTCATTGCCCTTAACATGGTGCATTGATAAACATTATAGTTTTTAGAAACTATCGCTATCAATAGTTTGAGTAGTCTTTTTCAAGAACTGTTTGATCCTGGACTAGCCAACTCTTCACCATGAAGCAAGGTGAGTTGAAAAGCCTACAAGTTTTGGTAAATTGTCAACCATAAACAGATTTGAGAAGTCTTTACCATAAGCCATTTACTTATGGACTAGCCAGTTCTTATGCCTATTAAGCATGGTGAACTGATGACCATTTGTTGTGTGGTGGTTAGCCAATCAAATCAAACCAACTTCTATTCCATTCACAGCATCACTCTTCTCCAAGTGTTGTTTATTAAAACTGTTCAAATCTGAGCAGCAGTAGAGTACTTTCTCTTTTATACCTCAATCACAAGATCCAAAGCTTTCATTGCGCGAATAAATCTTGAAAAAGGATACCTTCTTTTAACTAACATATGGATGACTATCCCATCTTTAAGTTCTAGTATGTAAACTTCCCATACACGCTTCATACTATCTTCCTAGTAACAATCTCTAATCTTGTTTGTCATTCAGAAATCACTTTGATTCATTTTTCTTCAGTTGAGGATTTTCGATCATTATCTTCAATCTCCCCAAAGAATCAACTCAATTCCTTCTAAGTGTAATTTCGAGTATGCTCCATCACAAGTCATACAAGTGAAATAAATCTTGTCTATCAAATATATGTAGTACCTCCAATAAATAGTTGAATGCTCTGAAGTTCCCATTTGCTCTGTAGATAACAAGATAGTCCCCATCTGGTGATGATACCTTGTTCATTCTAGCAATAAACGATTTCTTCTCCATTATATCACTATCTATGGTACCTTCAAATGTAACAATCTTTAGGCATTCCCTATGCTCATCATTACTTATCAAATCTGATTATGGTCTTTCTTTTCCTTTCTTGTAATTCATCTTGTTTATGACCACCCTTCCTTTACTTTGTACCCTACTCTGTCACATCTACCTTAGCAGGTACCTTTATTGTGTCTTCTTTCTTTGGAGTTTCTATAGCAACCTTCTTCTTTAATCTCTTCTGTTCAAGATCTTTTGCTCCTTCATTCATCTCCTTAATCTTTCTTTCATCCTCAGTGGAACTAACAACAGTGAAACTTTCATTAAACATTTTCACTTTCTCATACAAAGCTTGTATTTCTTCAAAAGTTTATTCTTCAGGTCTGAGTGTTTCTTGTTTCCAACATGTTTCAAGTAAGTCATCATCTGAACTCTTTGAGAGTTTTGTAGGAGGTCTATACCTTATTTGCAAAAAGCCTTTGTTCTGCAAGAATCTTCTTTGAGCTTTGCAATTCTATATCATGAAGTATCTTTTCTCTCTCTCACAGGTGAATGCTCTCTCTTCTTCTTGAAGCCTTAATGCTAGAAGTCTATCAGCTTCCATTCTTGCTTTGATGTCATCAAAGTCTTGTATAAGAGCAGCATTTGTAGCTTCTTCTTCAGCTAATCTTTTCCTTTCTTCTTCTGTTTCCCAATCCTCTTGCATCTTTCTTGCAATCTCCTCATCATGAGCAAGCATCTTAAACTTCTTTTTAGTTTCATTGATGTCTTCTGATTCAGTGTCAGATTCATCCTCTTCAATCTTTTTCTTGCCCTTGTCTTTGGGATCAATCTTTGGAAGAGACTTTAAAGTTAAGAGAGATCTTGTTGAAGTAAGCCTTGGTCTTTCAATATTCTCTACATCCTTCAGTTCAACTCCTTTCTCCTTTTCTCTTGAAACTGCTTTGGCTTGGCTCATGTTGAGAAGAACTTGAGCAATAGTTTCATCATCTCCAAAAGTTGTAGGAGTAGGTGTTGGAGTTGTTGGCACTTCTTCCTTCAGTACGTTCATCTGGTCTATCGGTACTATCTTTTTCCTTGTCGGTACTATCTTTTTCCTTGTCGGTACTAACTTTTTCCTTGTCGGTACTATCTTTTTCCTTTTCTTAGCAGACATCCAAAACTGTTCAACAAATGTAGTAGAGACTACTGGACTTACAGTGAGAGCATTGTAAATGGAGCTTCACTCAAGAAAGTCAATAATCTCATGAAACTTTGCATTTCCATCAGTTTTCTCTAAATAGGCGACCATATTGTGTTTAGGGCACGATTCAAGAACATCAATGATTGGAGATCGTCGGTGAGTGAGAGATTGGTTTGAATGAAGAAAGTATTTCATGAAAAGATTACGTGAGTGAACTGTGCAATTGAGATGGGTTTATATAGGTTAAATAAACCTAAGATCAAAGAAACCATTTTAATTAAACTTTAGACCCTTGGCGGTATTTTCTTCAACGTCTCTATAGCCGGGGTAACTATTTTGCCAATCGGTATTACTTTGCACTGTCTGTACATACTTTTTTCCAACCAAAGAATGAACAATTTTGGCAACAGCAGTGCTTCAGTACCATCTAAATCTCTTCCCAATCACTCTTTAAAACCCAAATAAATCCATGAAAATCATCACTATGGTCAAGATTCTTTTGCACACTAAAACTTTTCATAAAACTATATCATCAAATCATATTACCTCCCTAATATTGCAGTTATGATGATCAATCCCAATAGTAACAAACCAGAATTGGAACCTGCTAACATCAATTGCTTGGTTAGAAGATCAGCTACATTGTCTTTTTTCAAAAATTGGTTGGTTCTTTTCAACCACCTGAATAAGTTTCTTCTATATGAATCCCTTATGAAGTGATGCCTAATTGCCCAAATATGCTTTGTTTTGGTGTGACTATGCTAGATTTTCTTTCAATGCATATTGTACTTTCATTATCAATGTAAGATCTTTAGTGTTCTGAAATTGAACCCATAGTCTAAATTTGATATTGAATCCACAAATTTGCACCCACAATAATTTTGCCTTATGAGCAGCAACATTATTCTGCCTTGTAGTAGAAGTAGCCACAATTTCTCTGCTTTTTTGCATTGCCAAGAAATAAGTCTCCTGCAAGACAATTAAACAACCTCTTGTTGTAGATTTCCTGTCAAGATTTGCTCCAGCATAGTCACTATCTGAATAGGCTTTCAAGTCAAATGAGGACACTCTAGGATACCAAAGGCCAGTTTGGGTTTGCCCTTTAGGATAAAAAGATTCTCTTAATAGCACTAGCTGGAGTCTTTGGATTGACTTGAACCTTAGAACAAGCACAAACTGCAAACATAAGATCAGGCCTAGGAAGCAGTCAAAGTACATTCAGAACCAATACAAGGATCTATAAAGATGTACATCCACATCACTAGCTTCCTCATCCTTGACTAAAGGCTTTTAGGTCTCAATTGGTGTACTAGCAGTCTTAACACTGACAAAATCAAACTTCTTTAGGATTTTTGCAACATACTTGTCCTGACTTATAAAGATACTTTCTTTCTTTTGGACTTGTAATCCAGAAAGAAGGTGAGCTATCCATAGAACTCATCTAAAATTCAACTCTTCATTAAATGCCTCAAATTCATACACCAAGATTTCTTTGTAGAACCAAAAATTGATATATCACATAAACTTCGCAGTAATAATCATGCTGAAATCTCCTAGTGTCTCGGCCTGTTACCTTTGTACTGCATACTAGATGCTACCACTTGCCGCATTGCCGCTTTCCAGACAATTCTGAGTCTAGACGTCTCTACCTTCGCGACGCCACCAAAGTTAGAGTCAGGGACTATCCCATCTGCAGGCATACGTAAAGTGACAGACGCCATGTGTTTCAGAGCTGTCCTAGAGTGACCGAGGTAGAGTCTAATCTCACCGTCTAGAGAGCTTTCACATACTGCAGCGCGAGAGTGAGTCACGCTCTTGCTGGCTCGTACCTCTCGGCGAATACGTCGCTCACAGACCCATAAGGCTCAGGAGCTCGCTCGACACTCACTCCGTCAGGATACCCTCCGCTCCGCCGCATGTCTTATCTCTCCCCATCTATCCGCATCGAATACACGCTATTGTCTCACTCACATCTGACTTGCTCGTCGTATAGGTACCTACGTTATAGATAGCTCCCATCGCTTCTAGACGTGACTCATTCGGCCTGTAAAAAGCAGCACCCCCCACTCAACTAGCCCGCTACTCTCTCTCGCTACGCCCTGCCTACACTATAGCGCAGGCTACTCAAACATCACACTCTATATATATCCGTGCCCCTGCCTACGCCAAAGATCACTCTCTACTATGTCCCCTCCCCCGGCAGCAACTAACCTTGCCTTATTTCAAACCAACGTACTACCATCATCTACATAAGTGTATTGGTATTTCTGTAAAACCTCTTTCTGTTCCCAATTGCCTTCTTCCCATAAGGCAAATCTACAAGAATCCAAACTTTCTTGCAATCTTGAGTTGCTAGCTGATTCTCTCCTGCAGCCCCTGCAATGCAACCCAAACTTTTATCTTCATTGTGCATTCAATGAGCACTTTCTTGGGTTCATTTTGAGACAAGAAACAGAAAATAAAACAATGCTGGAGTCCTCTATATGATTATTTATCCTTGTGCTTTTGAATTATAACTTACAAAAGCATAGGGCTCTAGAACTTTTGGCAGTTTGTTTTGTTCGAAATGTGATTGTGGGATCCTCCAAGAATTAGAGTTGAAGGATGAATAAAGTTAATCCTTGATGTGGGAATAGGACTGACATTCATAATAGGTTCTAAATTTGTAAAGTCAGCCACTGCACCCTCATTATCATAAGATGAATTGGTAAAAATACCATCAGTAGGATTGTCATAAATTTCCTCAAGAGCAGGTATTTCTGAATTATCTTGGTCAGTTTGGTTAGATCAGGGAAGGATAGTCTACCATAAGGATGGAAGTATATGGGTGTGTATGCAGTATTAACTATGTTAGTCACTGCTAGCTTTAAAAGCTCCCTGCTTGAAGAAGTAAATCTCAGTTCTCTTGGTTAATTGTAAACTCCTTCCTGAGAGCTTTAGCTGCATCATTAGCATCCTGTTCTTGCCTTTTAAGTCTTTCAAGCTCATCCAAAAAGACTTGATCCTCCTTATCTACTTGCTAGAAATCAGGATGCTTGGTAGGTTCTTCACCTGCTTTTGAGCTCTTGACTGTTGAAGTATAGATGACCAATTCGGCTGCACTCGCGCTACAAAGGGGGTTTTTAGTTCTGAGCAGATTCAACTTTTTTTCAAAATCACCCTACATCAATATTATCTTCTGTTCCTGCATTTGATTAGCTTCTATGGGACCTGCATGTTTGGTAGGCTTGATTCTCTGATCTCACAGGTTAATAATATTGAATCAGTTAATAATCAAGATCAAAACAGCCAAGTTGTCCTTTACATGCAACATGGGTTTTTTCTAAAAAGGTTATGTGCAGGTTTTCTTCAATCTCTTGGTTTCTAATTGTATACCCTAAAAGCCTTGCTTTGTAGAGTTACCCATAAAAAACCATTCATCGGATTTACCATCAAATTGCCCAGGTGTTCAATGGGATTCAAGATGGTCATATGGACCCAAAAGGTCTTTTGTAGCTTATGGATTGGAATTTTACCAAAAGTTTACATGTTCATAAGGCTGTATTATTTGAGGCTTTATCACTAATTACCCTATTAAGCTGACATAACAACCACTACTAACTGTTGCAGGTCCCAAAAGTGTTAGTTAAAAATGAATTGCTAGCCTAGTTCTAGAGCCTCAATAGGGTCCTTCCTTTCTTGCAGCAAACTCTTTTTATGATGTAAGTTCTGGCATTTACTGTATTCCTCTGGATCCATTTTGACCCACAGAATTCAATAAAATCCCTGTTCTTAAATTCTGTACCATTATCACATCTAATAGTTTTAACTTTTTGATTAATTGGTTCTTAATTTGTCTTATAAAGTCCTTAAGGATTCCACTAGTTTCATCCTTAGTTCTTAAGAAGTCAACCAACTAACCTGCTAAAATACATCAGCGAGTAACCAAGCACTAAAGTCTTATGGTTTAATCTACTTACAGATGTAGGTCCAAACAAATCTTATGCAAAAGCTGTAAGGGCGACTATAGAGTCTCACTGATTTGGCTTAAAGGAGGCCTTGTGTTGCTTTCCTTTTCTGACAAACGGCACGCATACGAAAGTGTGGTCATTTTGAAAAATCTTTGAAGGTAAACCTCTTACAAGGTTTCCCTTCACAAGTTTGTTTAAGTTTTTAAAGTTAACATGACCCAACCTCCTATGCCATTTGTTAGATTCATCAATTGTGGCTTTGAATTAACAGGCTACCTCCAGAAGGAACAATGTTTCTAGATGAAACTTGACAATTGTTTTGTCTGGGGATTGGGATTCTAAAGTAAGACTTGAGTTCATCAGGTAACTTAAATTTAGAGAACAAAAATTAAGACATTCAGAGTCAGTGAAAAGAACTTTGTTCTTCTTGTCATAGATTTGTGACACAGTAAAGAGATTAAAATGATGTAGTTCTTTCATTAAAGCACCATCCTCAAAATTCTAACTTTTCCTATTTTTATTTTAACCTTTACACAGTCATGTAACCTTTACTTCCTCCTAAAAGCAACAAGGCCTTCCCCCCCCATTAAGTCTTGATATTCAGCAAGATAGGCCTTGTTTCCAGTTATGTGCCTGGAACATCCACTATCAACAATTCCTTTGTTCTGTAAAGCTCTATGTGGATAATCTAATTATTTGATATAAAGGATTTATTTCTCTTAGGGACCCAAGCCTTTTTGGACTTGGGTCTGCCTAGTGGATCTTTGAAAGTAGCATAATTTCTAGGACTTGATCCACCATTGTATTTGGAGACTTTGTGCCAGTAATGTCTTTTTGGTCTCCAATTACAACCTGCTGAGGGCTTAACAGCAGTTTCCCTTTTTCCCCCAACAGCACTAACTGCATTTACCTCAGCAGTATTAACCTTTTGTTTTGAAAAATTTGTTCTAAGTGCTGTTGTGTTATTAAAAGGCCTTCTAAATGGTGAATGAGTTTTATGAAAAATAGTTTTTGGTCTAACTCTATTCACAAAAGGTTTAACAGTACTAATTTTCCTGGCAGCATTAGTTAGTACTGCCTGACTGTTAAAATTATGTCTAGCAGTACTAACATTGTTAGTACCGCTAGCTCTAGCAGTATTAACTGGAATTTTGCCAGTTCTAGTTAGTACTGCTGTAGGAACAAATTGGTTTTTATGATTCACTCTTTGCACATTGTTCCAAATTGTCCTAATCTCCCTTTGACTAGACTTCTTTCTCATCCTATTGTTTAACTCAGCTTGTTTAGCCATCCTCTTTTCATGGAAATCACAATCTCTGATAAGATGACTAAGACTTCCACATACAAAACATGCTTTTGTAACAAACAACCCATACAACCCAAACCCATTTTGAACAACTTATAGGATATTCCTTATCTCCACTCGCGCCCTGCTCGGGAATTCCTCCCTTCACTTCTCCATAAATCTTTCTCCCACTTAGGATGTGTGTGGCAGAGAGGCAGGAGAGTGAGTGACAACATAGTTGTGAGCTAGTCAGAGATCTGAGTGGTGTTTCAAGACAGTGAGGATAGGGTCTAGTCTTAGTTTTGGTGGTAGGTATTTTGACAGGATTGATAAGTGGGTAACTCGCATCGTCTAGCCATATCACTTGTGGCTAATTCGACATACGTGCAACTGCCAACGGTGCGTGTGGGAGGGAGTGTGTGTTTACTAGCCATGTCAGCCGTTGTGTGTGGACTACTTTTAGAGTGCAATGACAGCTGGTTCAGGCAAAGATTCATGTGTTTCATCACTACAATTTGATTCACAAGTATCAAAGTCACTGGTTTGGGTTTCAGATTCACTAGTTTGAGATCTGTTTGGACCATTTTGTAAATCGCTGTAGTATCCATTTTTCAATATCAGGTCCAGATGGCATGTAATTCCCTGTCAGGGGTGGGGGTTACAGTCAGGCATTCCTTCTGCTATAAAAACTATCATACAAGGCTGATTTTCTAAATCACTTTCCTTATTCATAAATACACTTTGTAAAATTCATTTTCATAACCCAGGATGCCATCATATCTGTAATCCCCATAACAAGCCCAAAGTATCATTAGCACTCATCTGTTTGTATTTAGTAGTTTACAAGATTTTTTTGTAAGAGGTTGTGGCCTTTTTTCTATTTTAGCTTTTTAAATCTTCTTTTCTTTTTCAGCTCTCTGCCAACAATTTATTTGTGGTATGTATGGACATCAGTTTTATCATCTAAGTTCTATTTTCCATAAACCTTTCTTTTCCTCATACCAAAAGTTGACTTTTGGATGAGCAACTAATAGTGCTTCAACTTTCTTTAAAGCTGAGTATATGCTTGTATTTTCTTTGCTTGCATCATATAAGTTGTGACTCTTTGTTCTTCATACAGTTTTTTAGTTTAGCATAAGACTCTTTACATTCTTTTAAAACAAGAAATTACCTCTGTGTTTGGCTGTAAACTGTTGCAAGCATCAAAGAATAATCTTCTTTCTTCTTCTGAGCGGACTAGGTCCAATGAACACTTCTCTATCAATAGTCACCAAAGCTTTTTAAAGTCTCCTGCTTACCAGTCTTATCCCATCTTATGTACAGAGTTTCCAAGCAATCTCTCTCCTACATATCTTGATTCCCTTAGTTCTGCATTTCTTTAGCAAAATGCCTGTCTTGTGACTACTGTAGCACTCGACCTTTAGTTTTGTCAAACCCAACTGGTTCTTGGCATCAAATTGGACTTTCTACCTGTCTTTTTGTTAGGAACTTTTCATTTCATGGAAAATCATAGTACCTGCCATTTCTAGTAAGTTCTTCTAAATCAAACTCATCTAAGTTGTTCTAAATCCTCATGATCCAATTGATGGCAACTGGATTGATTTGCAAGTAAGGAGTATGATGAAGTTCGTTTATTTTGTGAGTTATGACTAAAAGGATTTGACACATCATAAGCGGTACTAACATCATTAGTACTGCTAGTGTTCTCAGAGACAAATGCCACATTCTGTGTGCTAGAGGATGATGCAATAGAGCCTTTAACATCATTCTCAAAGACTCTTAGATTATTATACCAGATCATCAAGCTGAGGACTTCCACTCTAAGCATGGTCCTCCTGATTTAAAGAAAACTTGAGACCAGGCAGAAGGTAGAGACCTAAGGAATTTCTGATTTACATCCTCAGTGGAGACGCCTGCACCATGAATCTCTAATTGACTCAGAAGACTTTGAAACCTATCATAGCCTTTATGTAGTCCTTCTGAGTTTGATATAGCGAAACCTTCAAACTGTTGCTTTAGAATATACTTCTGCATCTTCTTTGATTCATCATTTCCACCAAATCTAGATCTGATGGCTTCCCACATCTCTTTAGCATTAATTATTTTATGAAATTTAGCAAAATGATCTTCTGGTAAAGCCATAAGCAAAGTGGTCCTTACTTTTCTTTCTCTTTCTCTGGCTAAGATCTCTTCTGCAGTCCTTGGAGGCAGAATTTTGATTTGACCTTGCGTATATGTGGTGATTGATACAGGTCCATTTCCATTTTGTATAACTTCCCAGATAGGATAGTCTGAATGGGCTAAATAATGTTCCATTTTCATGGCCTATATATATATCATATTCTCCCTTCTTAAGAATAGGAAGTTTTATGGTTGAAATAGTGTGAGGAGTTTGTTGTATTGGTGTTTGTGATGGTGATGATGGTGGTGGTGGTGGTGGAATATCATCTTGTGATCTAGCCATTGAATTGCTTTGTAAGATAGGGGTTTATTACTGGTTTTTGTTCTTCTTACTCAGAGTTTCTCACAGGCTCTGATACCACTTATGAGTCCCAAACTAAACAGATCTTTGCAGCCTGCTAAGGGTGATAATTAACTTGTATAAATACAGATTGACTATAGAGAAACACTGACTATGAATACTTATTGTATATGCAGAATATACACAATAGTATTAAGAAGAACAATGAATACTAAACTTTGATTTCTATTAATCTGCTAATATGATTACAGATTACTAACTATGAGATATGATTGTATGAGATGAGATCTGTGTGTTATCAATGTGTGTCATCTCTCTAATGCCATAGGGTTCCTTTTATAGACCAAGGATAAACCCTAACAAGCTTACAAAACGCGTAAAAGATAATACATATCTTTTCCTACAATATCTCATACATATCTCTTAAACGGTACTAACTATTTTATACTAACGGTACTAACTATCTGAGCAGTACTTAACACTTTGTACTGTCAATACTAACTATAACTAGTGGTACTAAGTATATCACTAACGGTACTAAGTTATGAATATACAATTCCCAACATCACCCCTGACATCCACATTCAGTACAACCCAGTAAGCAACCATTGAAGAGAAGACCTAGATTTTCCACCTACGGAAGCCCCACTAGGGGTTCCGTGGTCCTCCCTTAATTTTTTAGGAGGATGCAAAGGCTCACCAGTATCAGCGATCATAGATTTCCTCTTTCTCTGATGTTTTGGTTGTACATGAGCCACGGCCTCAGTAACAATACCCGTAGTTTCAACAATTGGTTGAATATCAACTCCACCCCTACCACCTGCGGAGTCCCCTTGTTCCGTTTGATTTTCGCTACCACCCTCATCAAACAGCTTATCAACGCTTGCTTTCAGCACGATCAGGCGCGACTGGAAACAAAGGAATGGTACGACCAATAGTAGTCTCCAATAACCGTGGCTCATCTTCTTTTCGCTCTAGCTCAACAACTTTAACCTTGGTAGGGTCCGGAGTATGGATGAAAGCAAAAAGGTCCATGTTTGCAAAATGAAGGAAACATAGTTAGAAACACAATAGCAAGCTACGAAACATACAACATATATATAGTAGAAGACACTCACCCTCTTTGTCTTTATCCAAAAACAAGGGATAAGTTTCCTCATCCAAAGTGTAATGGCGGCTCAATCCAACCAAGCACAAGAATTCCTCTGGAAACTTCTAGAACGGAGAGGGGTAAGCGATAAGGGTAGCATAATCCTGAGCATGAAAATCGGTCGCTTCCGAAGCAGAATCCCTAGTCACGTTTTTGGCAGAATGCCATGAAAAACGCGCAGGGCAAGCAAAAGCATCAACCCAGAAAAAGTGATTATTCCAATTCTTAAGGGAATCAAGGGGTTTCGTATAATAGACGGGAGCATTGTTGGAACGCTTACTAAAGGATATCCACCCATTCTTTTTAGAGTTCACATAAAAGCAACGGAACAACCTAACAGTTGGTACGATGTCGTAAACACGACACAAGATTTCAAAATGGGAAACCTTGGCGGCACCAATCACAGAAAGTTGAGATATGTTAATTCGGAAGTGCCTAAGTATACCCACAAGGAAGGAAGACAAAGGTAACCTAAAGTTGGCATAATCAAAAAATCTAGTATACAACCCAATTTTCCCAGGAGGCCTTTCATGCATCGTGGCATTCCGATTGGGCAAAACAAGGTGTACATCCTTGGGTATGTGATACTTAATGCAAAAAGCATCAAGTGCTTTTTGGGTGAGAGCGCACCTAATATCTATAATAGCACTCACACTGGAAGAAAGAATCTTAAAAAATTAACCTGAGTACTTGAAATCTTTCGAAGAATGATAGAAAAATAGAAGAAAAGGTCAAAAAGCTCGATAATTTTAACAATGGCGATTGAAGTTCGAGAAGATGAAAAAAGAAACAGTGAACCCAAGTCAAGTATTTATACTTTTAGTATATTAAATTCACGGTAATCTTAGATGATTACACGTGGACATGACCTCCGAGTCAATGGTCAGGATCTTAAGTAAAAATAGTGATGACAATTGAGCAAAATTGACCAAGCAGTCAAATCAATCAGAACACGAAAGGCCAGGAAGAGGCCAAGTCACCCATACCTCACCTAACCAAAGAAAAGAAACATTACGGAAAAACTAGCACGTGCGGAAGAGGCAAGATAGATTATAGTACCAGAACCTGAGTCTAGTAATATCTACCACACGCTACAAAGTCTCGTGCAATAGACATACTAGATTGGGGGGACTTGATGACATATAATAGGTTTACCAGGCCTGAACCGTATTATCACAATGGTCCCCAGGCCCAACTAAGCAAATAACACAACTAAAATGTACAATGGATCAAAACTAAGCCCAGACTAACTTGGCTACGGTCCGGAAGCAGCAAGACGGACGGAAGGCTTCTAGAGGACACTTCCGCAAGGCAGCGGAAGGCCGCTGGATAAGCCTAAGTCCGCAAGTTACGATTATAAGCAGATCCTTACCCGATGAGGGTCCCACTTCGGCCCACTAACATAAATGAGCAAAATATTAGGAAAACCTAATATTTGGCTCACCTATAAAAAGGGGTACTCTGACACCCCACAAGGTATGATTTTCTGACCACATTTCACACACATATTCTCTGACATTCTCTGACATATATGAATACTTACTCTCATGTTGGAGTCTAATCGTGGGGTCCGTCCCTATGATAAGACTAATGGTTTACCTTTAACTGTGCAGGATATCATCCATTCATTTGGCTTAGTACAAGATCCTATTCATTGGCCCAGCCCAATAACCATTCAGATCCATCTTATTAACCCGTAACATATTTTGTACTAACATTGACACACTGTATATTTTATACAACCATACAAGTATAAATTCAGGAATTAAGATGACATATTCCTTTTGGATTTTAGTTTAAATTTGTTGGCCGGCTTCTGGGACCTAGAAGTAATTCACTAAAATGTATAGAAGCTACAATGGGGTGTCGTGTGTATATACGCAGAAAAGGATCAATCAAGGATCCCGATAAGGTTTTATAGTTCTATAACATAAAGACTTAAATAATCTTATTTCATGTGGTTTTTGAATCTGTTATTTTATTATGCTATTTAAAGGAAGATAAGCTAAGAGGAACTAATATTTGATCGAGGCTAATTTACCATGAAGCAATGTTGATTTAAGGCTGAGGCGCACATGAGATAACTAAAAAGTTCTTGAAACCATGAATCTCTTCACTATAAACTTAGTTTGTTGCACAATTTTCTTATCCATGTCCTCATTGTTGTTTATTTAGTATCAGGACGAGTTTGAATAGTATATTAAATGACAGCGACTTTGAGAGCTATCCATGCTAAAGTTAATTTTCAGAAACGAGAGTCCCGGTCAATGTGGCAGCGTGTCAGCCTTCAATACAAGTGGCATGAAACATCTGAATTAAAAAGGATACAAAAAAAGTCATGATGTATGCTCTTTATAGTGACTCGGGTATTCAAGTTGGTGGTCAGATATTACAGCACCAACATTTAAGAACATAACTTTAAAAAGAAAAAATATCAGTTGTCTCTACGAGTCCAAGGATCATGTTTCCAATCTTTTGCAGTGGTTTATTACAGCACCAACATTTAAGAACATAACTTTAAAAAGAAAAAATATCAGTTGTCTCTACAAGTCCAAGGATCATGTTTCCAATCTTTTGCAGTGGTTTTCAACCTGCTATGGATGCTATTGAACTCTGTGGCATCCGTTATTGTTGGACACTAATTTACAAGCATGCCTTTAATAACTAAAGCTTGGTTGGGCTGTGTAAGTACCTGGTCATGTGCACATTAACAGAGCGGTAATTTACTATAAAAATAAAAAGCCGGGGAGACTTGTGCTTAACTTATACTTTAAAAAAATATACTTGACATAGGATGCACTTGTTTCTTATATAAATATGTAATCAAAATAATCTTAGAGTCTCTATTGTTAGGATAAACCCAAGAACAAAAAACAAGGTTCATTCCAGAATTTGTGTTGGATAATAACTGCCGCAAAAACATAATAAGCCATGAGAGACACCAACTATTTTGTGTTGAAACCCACTCGTAAGAAGTCGAAGTCTATTGCAGGTGCAATAAGAGCTTGATCGCATCGCATTGTTAACTTTGTTTTCCGGTAAAAAGTGGAATATATAAAGCACCAAATAATAAAAGTCAAATTATGGCATACCATGGACATTTCCCATTGCCAAATAACATGACAATACAGACTTCCAAACTAGGCCACTAATCCCTAGACAAACAAAGGTCAACTAATTCAGGATTTTACAAATTCAATCACTATGACCAGGAAACTATCCAAACATTCCTTAGTTTCTACACCAAGATACATAGCCATCTCTCATTAACTAAAACGAACATCCAAACACTCCCTGAGTTTGTGGTAGCAGAGTAAAAGCTCATTAATCAGACATAAAATCTTAGAAATAGCAAACTCAACCACTTAGGTACAGGAAATTATCCTTATCGAGCTACTATCATTAACTAAAAGATCAACATACACTTATTCTTTCAAGATACACAATCACAAGGGAATGAGATGCAAGCATAAATGAGTTTGACACCATGATACATAGCCATGTGACCCGCACAATCCAAACTTTGGATGGTTTAATTGGGACAGTGTATATTTTGCCATGCAACATGCTAGATTTTTTGTTTTTTATATATTAAATTCTTTCACTCTTGACGATAATCGTTTTTATTAAAAAAAACTCACGACCTTCTCCAAACATCGCCTAACCACTACTAATGCCTTCCCTCTGCTAATTCGGAGGCAAAGTACATAAATATTATTTCTTGTACACAATTCCTGCACGTGTTGCAAATTCAAAGATTGATAAACTGGTGTTTGTATTTACAGATTATCCAAAGTAACCGCCAAGCATATTAAGAGGATAATGTAACGAAGCAAAAAAACCTAACAAAATAACATAATCAATAAGACATCCTTAAAGGACATACCCCGTTCTCAATAAACCACTAAAGACAGGGAGCAGAAATAACACTATCCACGAAACAATAGAAATCACATTAAACATGATATAAACCAAAATAGAGGAAAGTGATTTTCTACATCTTAGCTACAAAATAGGCCCCTCTCGTCATTAGGTAACTAATACTTTGTAAATCCACACATTAAAATGTGGCCTTCATCATTTTGATCAACTATCGTCACAATAAATATGCAAATCCTAGTGATCAAGCAAAAGTAGCGATTCCTTGTAAGAGCGCATGAAGAATGAGTCTTTCACCCCAGAAATCCCAAGATTCTTGATTTGTTATGAGCAGGGATCGTAAAAATTAAGTGTGGTAAACCTTCCATCCTCCTTTTCAATTTCAAATATGGTTTCACCATTCTTCTCAAACCCCATTATTCTATCGTACACCAATTGTAAATAGCTTTCTAAAAGATGAATCGTGCTCCATCATCCATACACCATAACAAAGTGCTCCCTCGACCTTAATGTATCCAGACACAACAAGAGACCCCCTTAGCTTACAAACACAAACAGATAAGTACAATTCATTTGTTAAGGTATCGGGTAGGTTTACCACTTTGAACTCCTTGGTAATCAAATGAAATGACACAACCATATAATTTACCGTAGCTTCACCATCATCATTAAAAGTCTTCTCACAAGCACCCCAATAGATAAACCTATCTATAACAACCTGAGTTTTTGGATTATTAAGTTCAATTGATTGACAAGGCAAATTACTACTTGGAATCACATTCCAAACTCCCAAACTCAATGTAAAAACTCCAACATGCCAAGGTTTGTTAACCGAAGATAAAACCTTAACAACGGTAGGGTCACTAGTAACGGGACAAACCCCGAAACCATAAACAATCAAACTATAAGTCCGATGATCATACATAGGGACAATACCAATACCAAATGATTTTCCTATACAAGGGTTCCAAACAACAAGTATCTTTTTTATATAATATTTATCCTTATAAATATGCAAACACACTAATCCATGGCACGTATCAACGATGCCCAAAACAAAATTTTGTTTAAGCAAAGGAGACAAAACAGATAGAGCGTACTCTTGTACCTGAATAGTTTCAATATTATCATCTACAAGACAAATGTGTCATGCAACTTCTTCTAAATCGACTTTGTAGCTTAGAATAAAACTATATGGTTGTGTATGGCACGCGCCGTAACCTTTGATAAAGTGAGAGCTGTCAATGAAAGACTTCCATGGTTTGGAAACGGACCTGAAATGAATCAATGACTTGACATCATAAATTTTTTGATGATTTCCATTTGGATATCAAATGGGATGTTGTCTGACATTTTAAAAGGTTTTTCTAGGGTTTATGCTGGCAAAGACTTAATAAACTCGTGGGTGTTGTTTTTTTAGTATTTGGGCTTTTGAAATATCAATTGGGTATGGACAATATAGTAATATACGGAAGGATCGGTAATATTGATTTTTTTAATGTTTTTCTATTCCATTTAAAGATAAGAGGACATAACGTTATTTATGTTTAAGATATAGCCATAAATATATATATATATACATATATATATATATATATACATATATATATATATATACATATATATATATATATATACATACCAGTTACATAACCCACCCGACGGGCGGGTTCGCTTCAGAAATTTGTTTAGATAAGAGGTGTGTGTAAGTTTGG